>JAYJMH010041719.1:0-14994 GCA_036873815.1 Phacellophora camtschatica | reverse complement strand
TGTCCAACCAGCTTTAAATGACGTCATTGTATTATCTTTGGGATCTTCAGCAGATTTGCTATTCAGTTGACAAATACTTCCATCTTCAAAATAATTGGTTTATTTGCAGTCTTCGGTTGTCAAACATTGTGACTTACAGCTGTTTGCATCATTAAATTCAATTGTCTTGAATACTGCATCAAGCGAGCTATCCCTTCTTTTTGCACCGAAGTTGGCAAACATTTTGCATGGTAGACGCAGTATGTGGCTATTTGAAACAATTGCAATATGAAACAGTACACTGCAAGAAAATGAAACATCAGCATTCCAAACCTGTTTTTCCAAATAAGAAACATGACACATTCAAGTTTAAACTCCTCATTCGAGACTCTTCACATTAAGTAAAGCACAAATTAAACAAATCATTCTGTTAAAAGAGGCTTTCGAAGGTGCCTCGAAACAAACTTCAAAACCTGATTTTAAAAATATTTCCCATTTTCCCGTTCCCCCTTTTAAGAATAGCCTTTTTCGAGGAGTTTAATGAGTGTCTGTACAATCTTGTTAGCATGAAAGACAGTCCTGGTTGTTTGGTATATGTAACTTAAACTCTGCATAGGGTTTATGTTTAAATTCAATTTCTAGTTTTAATTTCTAGTTTTAATGTAAAACCTAGTTTCCATTCGACTGCAACTACCGTTAGGCTGCTTATGAGGAAGAAATTGTGGGGTTTGGGGGATCGAGCGCTCCGAAATCTTGCCAAATTGTCTGTAAGAGCATTATTATAATACTTTTGTCGGAAAATCTGAGCATCTTTCGGAAAGTAAACAAGAATTTCCACTTCCCGAATTTCCAACCTAAAACCCGAATTTCCACTTTTGTACGTTGCTATAGTCATCTGCAACCTTCCGTACTGCATGCTTCCGGAATCGTTAGTGCATGTGGGAGGCTGCCATAAGCAATATGTTCTATCTGACATTTTGATATCTGACAACTTTCTGCATTTCAAACTTCGTGTTGGTACTTTTGTATCCGAAGTGAGTTACGACTAAATGAAAACCATTCCTTTTAATTGATAAATTTCACTGACATGTTTATCTTTTGTAAAATTTGTTTTTGTAAATGTATTATTAATGAAAGATTGAAAACATGTTTGAAGTAATGCTTACATAATTACAGCAGAACATGTCGCCATTTTAATTCCACTTCCAAATCAGTTTGTGAACCAAGAAAATACTTCTGAGAAGAGATTGGGTAAGAATCTAAATTATTCATTTATCATTTTTATTTAAATAAGCATAAGTATATATTTCTAATCTTTGATTGGTAACGTTGATTGACACGAGTCATCGAGTTAGCCAATCAAATTATTATAAATCACGAGACACTTCTGAATACACCACATTCCAACATTCCAGTCACGTTTTGTCGATGCTATGAACCCCCTGTGTTAAGGAAAATCTGCAAAATTTGATTGATCCGATTTCAAATTTGTTTCTTTTGCATCAATTAATGGTTTCGGACGCACATTTCCAACAATAGTGGTCTCTCTCGAAGTACTATGCGCAAAAATACTGCAGACAAATGGAAGTACTATGCGCAAGTTTTGTAATAATTCAGAAATTATTGAATTAATCTTCAATCTGATTTCATATTTAGATTTCCCGTCGCGTTTTCTATCTTTTGAAATATATATATTTTTTTATGTCTATTTCATAAATATTTAGAACAATATTTATATTTGAAGAACTTTGGTCTGACGCAACAAGTGTGAGCGGAGACAAATCTCGAAGTACTATGGAAAAGCCGTATAATATCTCGTGATCAACCAGTCAAATTAAAAAACAGATTAAAGATTTGAATTCCTCGGCTTGATTTACATCTGATACCTAGTACGTTTTTTAAACCTTTTTTCTCCTTTACATTTGTAGATTTTTTCAAACGCGGAAGGAGGCGGAGATTAAAATCTCAAAGTGCTATGGATAAGTCTTTTTGGTAAAATAATAATAATTGCAAATAAAGAAATAATGATGTAATACCAACTCATGTTATTTCCGAATGTATTGATTGTGCCACCGTGCTTAGCATTCAAGAGTTGAGTTATATATGTTGTAATTGTTTTTTCGAGTGTAGTGTCGTGATGTGTAGGTAGTAAGCTTTTTTCAAAATGGTTTTTTGATTCACGGCGCATGCGCAGTGCAGTCTATACTATAGCCCGACAGAACAATAGTTCCATTGTCCGCACGAAAAAATAAAGTTCCATGAGGTAGTGCAAATTTTGAAATGTCACAAAAACTGCATACAAAGTCCTCATAAAAAGTTGCGCGCAAAAATGCATTCTCATGCAAATTAGATAACCATTATGTGTCATCGTTAAAAGAATAATTATAACAATGGGAAGATGCTTTTGTGACAACAGGGAAATATTTTAAAAAGATGATTTTAAGAGTGGTGGTACCCCAAAATTATTCCTTGGGGTGTCAGGTTCCGGTCAGGTTTCTAATGCTTTGCGGATATCACACCCGACAACCTTATGGTTCCACCCTTGACAATACAGATTTGGTCCGCATTTACCTTCTTCCTTAACTATTAATTTTTTTGTATTTTTCAACTGTCTGTTTTTTTTTTAGAGTTCAAGATGTCGCCTCTGCATTTTTGGAACTTGTTCGTGATGACTTAAGATGTGGGGAAGCACTGGCAGTGACCCCTGGGGGTTTTACCTATGTTGCAGAAGTTGATCCCGGCAATATCCAAGGAACAAAGATAGTACCAGAGTCTTTTGCAAGTAATTCTCGATAAAGGTCGAAGAAAGCTTTTAATACTTTTTACAACACATTGCTTTCATGACAATGGCTGTCAGATGCACACATTCTCAATCTAACCTTAGCGCTTCTGTTTTATTTGAAATATTTGGGGAGGGGGGATATGACATACTAAAGGGGGTATAAATAAGTCTAAAATGCTTATATTGCTGCCTTATTGAAATTAATCCAAGAAGATCTGAGAGGCGTGCATTATTACTTGAAAAAAAAAACAAGCGGGGGTGGGTACGGCAATTATGGACCCGAGAGTAATCAAAATTTTACTTTGTTTGTCTGTTTCTTAATTTTTTATGTTTTATTTATTAATCAAAAATAACTTGCTGTGGACATTTGTTATCAAAATAAAAATGAGGCTGAAGATTAATAGACTTTTTAATTGCCCACGCTCTGTAAGTGAGAGCATCTGGCTCCGGGCCTGAATTTGTTCTAAACTTTAGGGTGTAAATTTGTTCCTAATAAAAACTTTGTTCTAACCTACGCACGGAAGGTAAGGGGATGGGGGTAAATCAAAAACTTACATCCAGTGTTTTTAAATATAAAATTATTTGTGAATAAACTAATATTGCCAAGATAAAGATAAACTAAACGTATCAGCCATAACCCTTCATCAGTAAGAAATAGTAGTAATTAAGTAGTAAATTATGTAGTAAATTAAATTGTAAATTATGTAGTAAATTAAGTAATAACTTAAGTAGTAAATTAAGCAATAAATTAATTAGTAAATTAAATAATAAATTATGCAGTAAATTAAGTAGTAAATTAAGTAGTAAATTAAGTAGTAAATTAAGTAGTAAATTGAGCAATAAATTGGATAGTGAATTAAGTAGTAAATTAAGTAGTAGAGTAAGTAGTAAATAAATCGGTAAATTAAGTAGTAAATTAAGTAGTAGAGTAAGTAGTAAATTAAGTAGTAAATTCAGCAGTAAATTGGATAGTAAATTAAGTAGTAAATTAAGTAGTAGAGTAAGTAGTAAATTAATCGGTAAATTAAGTAGTAAGTTAAGTAGTAAATTGAGCAGTAAATTGGATAGTAAATTAAGTAGTAAATTAAGTAGTAGAGTAAGCAGTAAATTAATCGGTAAATTAAGTAGTAAATTAAGTAGTAAATTGAGCAGTAAACCTAAAGCGTACATCAATTGTTATTGTCAGCTATTTTTATTATTCTTTTTGCGAACAAGTGTGAGGGTGGGTCAAAATAGTCAAATCACTAGGGTGTACGTACTTTGATGGATGGCCAAAGGTTGTGTTATGGGAAGAAAGCGTGTAAATGAAATGTCAATTCCCTTAAAATGCTTTATTACTTGCCAAATTCAAGGCCATTTTGCGTTGCTAGCCACACCCTAAACCAGGCCTGTTTGGTTTGCTAGCCTCCCTGCAATTTTGATGCCAGATCGCCCTTGTAAAAAATAAAATCGACAACCATGATAAAAATGACAAATGTTTTCACTATTTTTGATAATGACTAATTTTGAATCTCTGGTCTTCATGTCATCGAGGCGTTGTCTTCAAGTTTTTCACAAAGTGGTATCTTCATCCGAAATATTAAGGCTTGATTAGAAATATGAGTAACTTAAAGTGGTTTTATTTCGAACAAACTATTGGCCGTAATTTCCTCCCATGGTTTTGGGTTTTAAACAAAAATTTCGTTTTGATAGTGAATTTCTTCAAGTTTAGTTAAGATTTAATTATTTATATTTATTTATAATGATATATAATTATATTAAACCAGCCTTCTATTTTAATATTTCGCCGCTATATTATAGTCCAAAATTTTTAAGTTTCGCGCGTTTTTAAAAATGACGTCAGCAACAGGAGAAGTCGCCAAAAATATTCAATTTGATTTCCATGAAAAGCAAAGGCAATATAAAATGAAACAAAATTGCAAAATAATGTTGCTTCTCCTGCTGGAACGGAACTGAAAAGTGAGCTTTTTGTCAAGAGGTGCTAGTAGTGGCAATGGCATGTTGCATTCATTGACAATGGTGTTGTGTCTCTTTTCGCCTCTTGTTGCGGGCCACTTCACTTAAAAAAAGGGTCTTTGTTTTGCTGAATTGTTTTCAAATTGAAGATTATCGCAGCCACACGCATTCCACAGCATTTTCTTTAGGACGACAAGGACAACACCGTCTATAAATTCATCATCGAAGGAAGCACAAGAAAGAGATGAATTAAGAAGTTTGCGAAGTAAAAAATAAAATTTGGTCAGTTTAATTTTTCTACCAGTGCCATCCATCAATCAGGGTCTTCGTCAGTCCAGGTTTAGTTTTTACGCAACCGGAGTTTTACCGCCGCGAAGAGAACGACCAAAGCCAAAGTGAAATCACAGCAACAGCATGATTTTGGCGAAACAGAAAGAAAGTTTCTTTTCATCCACATCATTGTTAGCTTCCCTACTGTACATTTGCTGTTTATTTCATTGTGCATCACAAGAGGCAAGTATGAAAATTTAATTCAACTAAACTATAAGTCAACAACATAATATTGTATTTCTTTCATGTCGCCAGTCAAATCAACAAACACATATGTTCTGTCTATTTTGATTAGTCTAGTCTAGTCTAGTTAAAAATCTCGTGGAAGGCATCAACAAATAGTCGAAAAAGTGTACCTACACCTAGACACTGCTATGCTGCTAATGTAGGCCTTGAAGTATAAGAAATGGAATGTTCCGAAAAAGAAAAAACAAAAAGAAAATGGCCTATAACAATATGCTGCGGGTTGAGGGCAAATTTTCGTAAAGGATGCGATGCGGATGACATGACAAGAAAAGTAGTTGACAAAAGGGAATTTCATTTATTATTATGGTTCATGTTTGGATAAGGACACAAATTACGAACGTAAGACAACAGTACATCCGACTTTAATATTATTTATGGGCTAGGCTTGGAATTTTTATTTAATGTTATTCTAGAGATCATAAACCATATTTTTTCAAAGCTCTGATACTGGAAAGCTTTACAAATCAATTTAATGGCTTATTTTAATGGAAAGAAACAATATTGTTAAGTTAATTGCTGAGTGTGAGTGGGTGGCCTGGCCCATCTTTAATATATTTTGAAAAGAGCCTTGTTCTGCTTGCCTTGCAACCAGGCAGAAAAAGAACTGAAATTTTAAAATGGATTTCTC
Organism: Phacellophora camtschatica; assembly: GCA_036873815.1. NCBI lineage: Eukaryota > Metazoa > Cnidaria > Scyphozoa > Semaeostomeae > Ulmaridae > Phacellophora > Phacellophora camtschatica. Next base: position 9,073 of record JAYJMH010041719.1, on the reverse strand, counting down.
TGGAACTCACAATAGTAGTAGAGGATTAACCTATAGCCCAGGTAACCAATAGGTTACATTATAGGCCCCCTAAAATTTTTAAAATAATTTTGTATTAAAGGGCCCCCCTAAAATTTTATTGTTGGATTTTTTCTTCATTCCTTTATTTAATGTTAGTCAACAAATGGCCTATAGCCTATGGCCATTAACCAAAATAATAGCGACTATTGAAGGAAAAAGGAAAACTATCTTCAAATGACAAATATTAATGTTCAAAATGTTAGAAAGTCTTATATGTTTGAAAATTTCTTAAAATTTTTTGAAAATTTAAAAATCTGAAAAACGCTTTGAAAAATGAAAATCTTAATAAAATAGAACAAAAATTCAAAAAAATAGCAAAACATTTTGGAAATTCAAAGCTTGTGTAAAGTTACCATGGGGTCCAGAGCCTCTGAGAAAACAGAAAACAAACAAACAAATTGAGAAAAGGAATAAAAGAGAAAGGGTCAAAATTTCAGTCCCAGTCCCAAAGGGTCAAAATTTCAAACTGCAAAGAAAAAAGGGCCCCTTCATCTGTAGCTCTGCATAATTGGACTGAAAGTCACTGAAGGTGCACTTTGGTGTCCAGGCTCCCAACAACCACACCCCATTTTACCCCTTAATTAAGCCAAATTTAACTATATGCCCTTGCTATAAATAACCAAAATTTGCTTTTTTTTAAAGTTGCATGAAAATAACACTATGAAATGCCAAATTTCCCACTTGGAGTGTGCACCTGAGAAAAAACACCAAAAATTTTTGTATTTGAAAGGTGCACCTGAGAGAAATTGAAGGATTTTTTGACACTTGACTTTCAGCACTTTGTGCACCCAAGATCTTGGTAAAAGTGTCACACTTTGCAAACTGGCTCAACTTTTAGATTGGCTCATTCCTTACGGTTAATCCAGCCTTGCACAATTGTGAAATATTTATCACTTTAAGCTTCTCTGTCTTCAATTCCAATGAATTATTCAAATACAAATTAGACCCAAATTTAACAACACTTCTCTCTGGTTTCTGATTTGTTCAGAAAATAGTGTACAAGTAAAGATTCAAATGGTGTAAAAAGCAGAGTTTGTTTTCACCTGGGAAATAAACCTTATTCTTTTGAAATACATGCCATTTAATAAGAACTCATTTAAAGTTATTCAAAAAGATCATAAACAACACATCTGCTGTAAAATCTCCAAGCTACGTTTTAAGAAACACAGCAAGCACAAGACAATGCAGCTATGACAGTCAAACATTTATGCCGCTTCTATGCAAGACAGAGTCATACAGAAACAGTTTCTTTTGGAGAACGATAAAGGACTGGGATACTTGCTCAAACAATGAAATTTTAGAACTGTAAATATTGTAATTTTTGTAATCTAACTTTTGTGACTTTGTAACTTTTACTTTAATTTCTTTTTGGGTTTTAGACCCATTTACGTTGATGTCATAAGGCTTTGCAAAGTATTTTCATAGATGTAGATGTAGAACATATTTTAAATACACACTATTTACTGTAAGTGTATAAATTGTTGACCCCAAGTCTGTGCTCAAAATTTGATAAAAAAACTGGCATTTCTGAAGACCAGAGACACCAAAGAGAGGAGAGCATGCAGGAGCAGTTGCCCCCATTACCCCTGGAATTTTGCAAATTTCTTTATTTTCCTAATTTTGCAAATTTCTTTATTTTTCTAATTTTTTTGCCCTAAAAAGTAATGTTTCCCCCTGCCCCCTATAGTTTCCCTGCTGGAGATAATTTTATTGTTATGGTTTGTCCTAAAAGCTGTGGTTTTGGGACAGTTCCAGATGATTACACATAGGCAACTGTACCAATTATTATCATGTTTTGTTTTGTATTTGTATAACCCTTTGTCTTGGTATTCATGGCATGAAACTGTTCTGTTTTATGTTGTGGTAATATAAATGTTCCAAGTGCGCCAAAAAAGGATGCTTCTTGAGGGGCTTCTAATACTCTAACTATATATCTTTTATAAGGTAAGCATCATGAGTTTCCAAAAAAATCTCCATAAATTATTTTCAACCAATTTAGTCTCTCTGCGTGGATATCAACTTTAGTCATTGTGATTGGTTTATCGGTTCATTGTTGTGATTGTACATGATTTAATGGTAGCCTGTCAAAGATTATCCTGTTATTGGCACACTCAGTATATGCAACCTGCGTAAATGGTTGATTTAGAAGTTGTGGGTGGAAAGCTTATTAGGTTTCTTATTGTGAGATGATGATTTGAATTCAAGAAAAGATATCTCTTACTTTTGCCTTAATTATATGAATATTATGTTGCGAAGTTAAGAATTCTGCTATTTATGAATGAATCAATGAATATATATTAAAATTCCACTACATTAAATACAACTTGACAAATACAAACAATAGAAGAAGAAAAAATTAGTATGATAAAGTAATACAATGGTAAATAATTAAAGAAAGATATCTGGTGATGTAGTAGAGTTAAAGGAAGAGCTCTCAAAGTCCCCATATAGTAGAATTCTTAAAAGAGGAGCTCTCAAAGTAGATAAACTAACGAGAAGAGAGCACCCTGTCATAAAAGTCAAGGTCAACTAAGTATTTAAATTGGCCAATCAAAGATTTAAAATATGAGTTAAAGCTGTTGTGCAATGGCAGTTACAGCGAGTTTTGTGAATATATTTTAAGATTCCTTTTAAATAAACATTTTGTGGGTAGGAATTTCTAATTGCTACGGGCAAATCATTCCATTTGACAAATTTAAACTAGAGTAAGGCGGCCCTGCATTCAAGAAACTGACCTTTCTGATTGATCTCTATTGTTTACAAATATCTTCTATTGTTTTCCTATTTTCTTCTGAGAAATTGAGCCCAGAAGTTTCTTACAAGTGGTTTCATAACGCTGGACCTTACTGTAACACAGAAACAATGCAATATTGGTGATAAATTTTTAATATTTTAGTGTTTATTTTTGCCATTTTTCATCATTTTAGGCTGCATTTGAAAATAATGATGTCACTGATAAAGGACCAATTGACCCTGTCATGGACAAAAACATTGAAAAAACAAAGAAAGCACAAGAAACGGTTAGAAATGAAAGCTTTTCAAAGCAAACAGTTGCTCCAGCTTCCAGAAAGTCTGGAACCGAAGAGAACTCCTTTACTATTTTCACATCAAGCAAGGTTGGTATATCGTCTAAGTATACAGTGTCTAGCAGTAACTCTTTGCAATTTAATTCATTTCTTGGGTCAAGTCATGCCTCTGCAGTGTCTGCAGTCACGACAACTCCTAGCTATAAACTATCATCTCTGTCACACTCTGCTCGAGTGACTAGGTTGACTGATTATGAAATACTGAAGACAAGTAGCAGAAATTATCTATTTTTTCAGAACACTGAAAAATTGAAAATTAAAACTTCGAAAAACATCATCAAAGCTACACCGTCTAAATATTACAATGTTGACCCCAGCGAAGAGTCACATAGCAATTTTAAATTGGCCTCATTGTCATTCACAACAAAGATGACATCTACGATAACGAGGATCATTTCCACATCACGTCTTACAGCTTTACCTGAATTTACCAGCAAGCGTCAGTTGCCTTCTTCAGCATTGGATGTCAGCAAGCAAAAGGACTGGAGAACATCTGCTGATCAATTGAAAAGTTCAGATTGTGTTGTTTGCACTACTAGCATTATATTAAAAGAAAGTAGTTCTAAATTAGCTTCATCCCATCGTTCTTTTTCTGCACTTGGGAAAAATTTATCAAAATCTACCAAATTGTTTGATATGAAAACCCTGGATTTCTCTATTTACCCGAATTTACTTACTGGCAGTCGTGCCACAGCAAGCTTTATTCATTTGAACCAAGCTACTAGCATTAATAGCGTAAAATTTACCAACAAATTAGACGAAAGCTCTTTGTTGACAGTCAAAGATCAAAATCCATCCAGTGTTTTTAACAGGTATCAGATAAGTAGTCGTCTTGATGGTGTACTCACTCACAGCACAGGTTTTGAGAAGTTGGAAAATACACGTTATGTAACTGCAAGCATTTCTGCAGACGTACAGCTAGTGGTATCTGATAAATCCATGGGAGTTCCTCATTCTCATATTTTTACGGAAACTCGAAAAACTACTGTAAGTCAGTCTTCTCGAGCCCCGCCACTGGGAAGCCTGGCTGCAACTACTTCGATTAAGATTTCCGAAACAGCACTCCCTTTGAAACCAGAAGTTACATCGAGCTCAGGTAGAAGAATGACATGGTCGAACAGAACTGTCAAAGCTTTTTTGCCAAGAACGTCGTATACTACTCGAACTGAATATCCCGACATATATCACGTAACTCCTACTGCAAGTCTCAGTGTCGCAAAGTCATCTCTAGATTCCCGAAACGAATCATACAAACTGACAGATTTCAATATTGTTTCTGCTACTTTAGCTTCTGCAATTAACAAAAAATCTGTTGTTTCTGTTCCCACAGTGAACAAAACAAAAGTTGTTTCCAGGGTATCTTCGAAAACAATTGTGCCAATGTCCGGAATTAAGGATTCTTCATTTGCTGTGTTTATTTCCAATAAAACACAACTCTCCACACCATTATTCGCAACGCCTATTGAAGCAACGAGTATTTTGAAATTTCACAGAAGTATTGCATCTTCAGATGTGTCACCAAGAAGCTCAAAGTCGTCGAAAATACCCTTGCGCGCGACTATGGCCGTCAATAAGACTAGTTTAAGCATTACTCTTAATTCAACTTCAATGCCTGTTTCTTTCAGGACCACAGCTTCAAAACCGTTTATGACTACACGTCGTACTCAGAAACCAACTAGCAGGTCTCATTCGGAGAAAAGAGTGGATTTTATGCATTCAAGTCAACTTATTGCATCAACATCATTTCAGTTCGCGTCACCATCTTTGCTTTCGAAAAGCAAAGTTTTTATCGGTACCACAGTTTCATCATATGGCGGCTTCAAAATTTCTTCCACCAAATATTTTGCAACAGCTAATTTGACATTAACAAAGTTCAATTCTGAAATTCAAAGAGCATCAACGATTTTCACAGCATCGAAAACTAGTTATTCTTCTATGAAAATAAATTCTTCCACAGCAACGATTCCGCGAAGTATGGAAACCTATAGAATCACTTCTGCAGTGTCTACACCTAGGACCAGTTACGCTACTGTAGGATTTCGGACATCACGATTCCTGACAGTCTCATCAACAGTGTCATTTGGTACTCAATTCATAAATTCTTCTGCAGCAATGATTCCGCGAAGCATGGAAACCTATAGAATCACTTCTGCAATGTCTACACCTAGGACCAGTTACGCTACTGTAGCATTTCAGACACCACGATTCCAGACACTGTCATCAACAATAAAATTTATTTCTCGCACTGATTTACTCCGGAACGCAACACCTGCTAATTCGAAGCGGTTTTCGTTGCATTCTGATTCGAATTCGTTAACCGTCCACTCAAAGCTTGCGAAAGATGCTACCATTACTGTCACATCTCCAGTTATGACACTAACAATATCAACTGAACAATCAAGAACGACAAAGCAGTCACTGATAACTCAAAATCCAACTTCAAAAACCTTTGATGCAACTACTCCGAATACACCAATTATCACAACCCCAGAAGTCCACACGGAAGTGCTGTCTTCATTTCCATCGTCAATTAACATTAAGTTCCGTGTAGTTTTTCCTGGAATTGAATTGGCTGACAGGTTGCGAATCGTTGCACAAAGATACGACAGCTCTGTCTCTGGTATGTTATTTTTGGGTTTTTTTTACTTTTTAATTTGACTTTTTTTTACAAACAAAAGGTTTGCGAGGTTGCCGTTGCCATCCCTAATTACCATACCGAACTGTAATCCATGTAGCTTTCGTTATCTTGAAAAAAAAAAACTTCTATTCCCCTTGAGAGTTCTAGATAGCAGTGTATTAATTGTAATTGTCAACTCGAACTGTTTGTATATCCCTTGAGATCTTTCGGTGTTGATTTGGATTCTTCGGTTATCTCGAAACCATCTCCATCTCCAACACAATTCCCACATCCCTTGAGAGTTCGAGCTAGCGAGCTTTATCTAAGTCCATCCCTGGAGATCTTTCGGTGTTGATTTGATCATCTCGAAAATTTGCCAGCTCGAACACATTTCTATGAGATAGCAGGACTCAACGGTATTAGATTTTTGTATTTTTCGTAGGGCAAGGGAAAATATTGCGGAGATGGTTTGAAGTTCACTATTTTCAAGATTACAGATATGAGCCTTACGTTGCTGTCGAGTTTACGAAAAAAGCATTTGTGAAGCGTACGGTTTTTAATTTCACTATTGGCAATGAAGAGAGATGCGAAAAAGAACGTATTCGATTTCAGCATTGTAACGGTGCTCTTGAGAAAGGTTCTTACAGGTTTGTTGTTATTTTTTTTTACTATTCTTCGATAAAAATAAACGCCATCAAATAATCATATTGTCCAGGTAACAGAGGCGAATTTTGTAACAATAATGAAATTGACACACTACTTTCAGAGCGATTATCTCTCGAGAACAAATCAAAACTGTCAACTGGAAAGGTGTCCGTTATATGAAGGTGTCCATTATATGGAGGTTTCACTGTACATGCATTTTTGTTTAAAAATTTCGTTCTGAAATAGAACTTTGTTTCTTAACATTTTGGCTGATTTTACTAAAAGTTTCTTAAGGAAGGATAGCTATTTAAATCTAAAAATAAAACGAAGAATTTGGCTGTAGCCACCCCCCCCCCATGTTTTCCTTAGCCGTTTCTGAAAAACAAATTGCTGAAACATATCCAACCAATCGCACTATTGAAATTTGTTTTTATTTGTGAAATGTATTATTTTTAAATTGTGTTTCTATTGTGATTTTTTTTGCAAAGAATTGTTTTATGGTTTGAGAAGATGTTATGGTTTAGATTTTCTGTAATGTTTCAATGTCAAAAGAGTTTTTGTAATGTTTAAACAGTTTTGAGAGTTAAATTTAGAAATGTTAGGTAAATTGTTGAATTATTTGTTAAATGATTAAATGTTGAATCACAAAAACCATGCATGCTTTTAATACTCTGTATTTTTGTTTTTTTACAGCTTCAGAAATATTGCGATGTGTCAAGAATTTATTTCAAATTCATTGATGGTGTTTCTTTGGTTTATTCTTGTTCGTGCAATCAAGGACATATTGAGTTTTTGAAAGCTTGAAGCCAAGAAGTGCATAAAAATTTGCAAGGTATTATATATTTGTTATATATTATTAGGCCAGACAGAGAATGCGGGAATGGTCCCCAGACGGGGAAATTTATGGAAACATGTGGACTTGGTCAATTTTGGGGTACTGAGTTCGAAAATCGTTGGTATGAGCGTTGGGCGGGGCCTTCAGCCTCTTTTTTGTGATTTAAAGTCTCCTTTTGGTGAAAAACGATTGGTGCATGATTGAAGCGAAAAACAAGGAAACTCTACGAAAAAAAAAAAAAAAACGAAAATATACCAATAGAGGTGGATCTCGCAATTTTGGGATGCTGATTTCAAAAGCCACCCATGAAAGGGACAATTGGGGGTACCCGATCTTTGGTTTCCTGATTTATGAGTCTTTTTGTTTGAAGAAGGCTATTGACTGACTGTAGCAAAGAAGTCGGGAGAGTTTATAAATCATGTGAACTCTGGTGATTTATGGTGTTTATGTCTCAAATTCATTGATATCTGAAGGACATCGTATCACTTCGTTTCCATAATCATACGCCCTCGTTTCTTGCCATTTGGTCCTACATAAAAACAGCTGCGACTCCCCACACGGAAAAAAGTAAATTTTTACATTTCCAAATGCTGTGGAAAGTCATTAGATAAAAAATGTATCCCTCAATAGTGATTAAGTGTCATTTGATTCAAAGGGAATTGTGCATTTGACACTTAGTCACAATATACTTTTACTAATTGCTTTTTTATTGAAATATCGCATTCCTTATAGACAAAACAGTATTACAGATTATCATCACAAATGCATAAGTTTATTTCTCGAATGCTACTTGATCGGAATTCAGCATGATGTTGAAACGAAGCACAAACTGAAAATGGCTGATTGTATCATACACTATGATTCACTAGACACATCTGGTGATAAATTGATTCGACCAAGTGAACGCACATTTGAAACTCTACTTGAATGCAAGAAAATTCGAAAGAGTCTTGGCAGTGAGAATCATCACATCGATCAGTGCAATAAGATTCCGGAAAATCTAGGAGAAATTGAATATCTCTATCATCGAAAATGTTTCCAAAAGTTTGTGTATGCCAAAACGTTATTGAAACGAAAAACCAGCAAAGACGATGATCAAGGTTCAAGTAACAAACTTCAAAGAACAACAAGACAAACATTACAAAGCGCCGAGACCACTAGCTCCCGAGGACTCTTTGCAAATACCTGTATGATTTGTAAGAAGAAAGACTTGAAGGTGAAAGGTGTACGGCAGCCACTGTCTAAGATTATCACCGATACAGCTGAGAGAACGATGAAGGAAGCAGCCACTGCTCAGAATGATTTGCAAATGATCGTAGCTGTGAGCGAAACCGATCTGATTGCTAAAGAGTTTCAAAAACACGACAAATGCTATCTAGACTATACCAGGGTCGTCAGAAAAAGAGCTGAATCGACTGAAGGTGTCAGTGATGACCAGCTTGGGGACTACGATGCAGTCCTTTCTTTGGTGGAGCATGATATCATAGGAGGGCAGCAATGCTTATCGATGGAAACACTTATGAATGGATATAAAGGTACTATTGGAACGAAGCAAAGTAGGTACAAGCTTAAAGAGCGCCTTACGAAGTCGTTTGGTGACCAACTAGTATTTCTTCAAGCAGAATATCATGTTCTACAAGTTGTGATAAGCAGTGAATGCTTGCACAACCAAATTCTCTCAAGAAGCTCTCCTTGTATTGAACAATTCACCATCAAACGAGCAGCACTGATCCTTCAAGAGTCCGTCCAGAACTATTTAGAAAGAGCTGTTCCTCTTCCGTGGCCTCCAACAGTTGAGAGTTTGGCTGCAAGAGATAGACATTACCCTGA
>JAYJMH010041708.1:0-14995 GCA_036873815.1 Phacellophora camtschatica | reverse complement strand
CTAAATTAGCTGTAATTTAGCTATTCTTTTTCTGTAATGTAGCCTACGTAAAATAAATTAATGATGATGATGATGATAAAGTATTGGATCAAAGCCTTTCAGTTCAAAAAGAAGCATGTATTTCTTCCAACCGTCTAAACTCTTTAGCTACGTTACATTCAAACTGCATTCGCATTGCAATCTAGTTCATGGACATTTTTTAGAAATGAAAGATCCCTTGAACCTAACTGGATTTTTATCTACCTAGTACATAAATCGATGTTAATTTATGCGAAATCAACATTATCAATATTAATTTATGCGAAATCAAGAGAATCGATATTAATTTGTGTGAAATCAAGAGAATCGATATCAATTTAGATCTAAAATGAAAGAGTTAAAATCTAAAATGAATTATAGGTAATAACGCGGTTGATAAAATAAGAACATACGTATTTAGAGATGTATCGTATGCATTCCAACTCAAAATGTTCCGATGTGATGTGAGTAATTCAGGTAAAGGTTGGTCTCCATATGTTGACTTGTAGCATCCACTTACTTTCATCGGTATTCCACACAAACGATCAAGTTTACCTGTCAAAAACAAAAACCACGAGTTATAATTTAATCTGTCTTGATAATATTATTTGCTATATATATATAAGTTTGTAATTGATAAGGGGAAGCAAAAAAACAAAAAAACCAAAAAAAATATTCAAATTCAAACCCAAACACAGCACGAGAAAACTTATCCAAATGTGGCGCGGGGGCGGGAGAAAAATTGGAAGGGTGATGGTGGGATGCGCTTCGGCACACCGTTGAAGGAAGGTGATCATCCAGGGGGCCCACGTTCCCCTCCCTTCACCTGCTGGAACCGCAAGAGTTCCCTCGTTGCCCCGCGAGAATAGCCCGCACTCAACCACCCCCAACGGCAACCCACGCCCAAGGGGGCAGGGGGCGTGTCTTATATTTTTGGGTCTGGGATTTTGATTCCATAAATAAAGTTTTGGGTCTCAGAATGTTTTATGAAAATCTATATGTTTGGGTAAAAATGTTATCTGTTTGAGTAAAACTTTAAGAAATAGCATAGAAATGTTTATAATAGATGCTATAGACAGCACAATTGTACAGCCATACACTTATATATTTTTGGGTATGCGTTTTCCTTCCTTTATATCTCTGAGTCACCTCATTTCTTCGGCAGGCCCCCTACCAAAGTTGGATGGTATACTGCCACCCTTGGAAGCAGAGCTTATTTAGCTTTGGTCATAAATTATAATACTAAAAAACCGCTTCTTTCTTTCTGATCAAAATATTGCAGAAAAGATTACTTTGATAACAACTTCCTTCTGTGAACGTAATATCATCAATTGCAACATCTCCAGTGTGTCCACTGCCTCTTTCAGCTTCAAATATTATCTACATATGATAAAATAAATTACAATAAAGAAATAGTTAATTTTTCTTCGGCAAAACCAAACAATTTAAGGGTAGTTTAACAAGCTGCTTTTAACAGGCCAAGAAAATATGATAACGCCCTGGCTGGTGAATTTCATTGATATAAAAATAATTCCAATTAAAATTGGTATATGATAAAAAGGGCTACGGAACAATAATCCGGCAAAATCTAAACTAATTATACAATGAGCACCAAACGTATCTAAAAACCTAGGGGCCACGCCCTACAAAAGCGTCCCCGCAATCTAGAAATTTTTCAGAACCAAAAATGGCTTTTTCTACAGAGAATGTACCATTACATGTTTTTACTGTTTATCAAGCACAGTTTCACTTTTATCACTCCACAAATTGATTATCCATGCACACTCAATTTATGAATTCATCTGGGGTGGTCACAAAGACGAGGTACTCCCAGAACGGTTTAAAATGATACGCGTACAAAAAATAATGACTTGGCTCGGATAAAATTCGCAGTATAACAGCTACAGTAAAAGCCCGCGTATGAGAACCTTCCACTTTTAAGAACTGATATACTGAAATAACTGCATCCATTTTACTCTAATGAAAATTCTGTTAGCAAGGTACTAAAGATATTGAGGAAATTATAGGCTGGTATTTACAAAATTAAATGGATTGTTTTTTGTTCCCCCAACCCCTGAACTATTCAGCTAAAATATGATTTTGATTTAAGAACCTTACCAGGTTGAATTCTAAAATGTAGGTTCTTATATGAGTTTTTACTGTATGCAGAACCAAATTTTTGGTGGACATTCCGAATTTTCTGAAACTCCTGATAGGCTAAAGATGCTATTTTCGTCAACTAAAGGTCCTCCGGTCACGAGCTGATTGTCTGGTATATTCCAGTCAGGGGCGTCACCAACGGATGCTGCGTTCACCTTAACATTTAAATTGTTGACAAAATAACGATACCTGTCAGCAAATAAAACTTTTTTAATACTAGCATAAGGTCCGCCTTCCAAAATGCAAACAATGTAAGCTTTCCACATCCATGTGATGTAAAAACTACCCCCATATGTTGGCCCCTATAAGTATTACAATTGTTTAGCTCCTTCCGGCACTAAACTTGTGCTATTTTGAACAGATAGATGTTACATCCAACTAAAAGAAAAATTTATTAGTCTGAAAGTGCATTTGAACGATTCTCCAAAATACTCATTTTCAAAAATGTTGAAAAGGAAACCATTCAGTCGAGAAATTAAAAATGTTTAGGTGTTAAAACAAATAAAATTGAATTTTTGAAAAATTACCTGAAATTTTAAAGCAAATGTGATTGACATATTCGCAGAGATCCATTTGTTTCCTTGGTTGCCTGTCATTTCCCACAATTGCTTTTCCTTGCCATCTTCATATTTTATAATGACTCGAAGAGAGCCCATCGCTTCCCCATACATATGGTACCAAAATTTGAGGCACCTTCCATTTTGGCTGTTTGTCATAACGCTTATCATTCTTGCTTTGTTCCCTTTCATCGCTGGGTTTGAACTTTCAGTATAAAGGTAATAACCTTAAAATTAAAATACAAACAAAGTTAAAAGCATGCACAGAGTATTTCCGCAGTAAATACAGCAAGGATAGAATCCCTAAGTGGCCTAAATGAGCCAGGTGTCCCAAAAGATGAAAGTCCGTGCGGCTAGCGATTTCAAATTTTGCTCAAAACGATGCCCAAAGAGCAAACCAGAGAATCCCAAAGTTTGGAATAAAATTCAGTCATCTGCAGCAACGTTTGCATTGCCAAAACTGGAAAATAAAATACTTGCCATTGCCGAGCTTTCATGGAAATTTAAAGAAACGCCATTCTTTTCCATTCCATCTTTTGACATTAAAACATGCTGCTTTCTCCCATATCGACTGGTGGAGCTTGATCAATGAATCTTTTCTCATTTTAACCTCCAAAATTACCATTAAAGCAAACAGGTTGTTTATATATTAAAGCATCGACTGAAAATTTATGATTTTTCTTCAAATTAACTTGAAAGCTCATAAATTAGGGCAATTTTGATTTCAAGTTTTGGGCAGGTAAAAGTGGTCGCAGAGACCTGGATGATATCAAATCATTACGTTTCCCTTTTTGGAATTCATTTTGTGCACAATTTCAGACTTGTAGTCTCACCAATTTTGGCCTAAAGTAAGCAGAAATATTTGTGGGCCACCGCACCCTGTAGGTGCAATATTAATTAGTTAACTTACGATTTAGCATCTTACTCTTAAAACCTATCCCTTGTGTACTGAGATATTAAGTTTCAAAATTTCAGAGTCCTAATCATGACAAATCCAAAGCATTTAATTAAAGTGGCCTAAGTAGCATATTATAAAACACTTAAATTAGGTTCATTTAAATTCAACGATGCAAATTGGTGATGCAAATATAGTTTAATTTTTTTTTTCTAAAGCAAATTTTATTTTTGTCAAACTCTGAGAAGAAAGATGAAGTCTTCTTGCAGAATTTTGACTGGGTGTTGCCTTGTTACCAAGCTATTTAGATGTAGTTTTTTCAAGATAATTTCAAATTTCGGAAGAAATGAATGGAAACTATGCTTAAAGCAAAAATTGCCGAGTACAATAGTTAAACGTGAAATATAATTATGGTAACCTTTTCCAGTTGAATGGTCCGCGGTAGGCCCGGTATTTGCACTGGGTGTTGTAATTTTGATCCTCTTCCATTTAAACCTGTAAGTGTTAGTAATTGCATCTTCCCAACCACACCAACTTTCTTCGAAGTTGCATTCAACAGAACCTGGGTAAAAGATGCTGTAAGTTATGGGATATAACTTTTGAAAAAAATATTTAACAAAATTATAATGAAAAAGAACAAATTTTAATTGTGGTTAGATTTTTCTCAGAAAAAGTACAGAGATTCTAGAAGTTCTGTTTTGCCTGAATTGTTAAATAATAAAAAATTAATTTACAAATGTCGAATTAATTAAATTAAAATTAATTAAATTTAATTGTTGCTAAAGGGTTAAACAAAAAAAAAAATCAAGTGAGCTTTGCTTTATAATTCTTTTGGAGAAACTAAAAAGCGATAAAGTTGAAAATGGATTGCTAATTAAAATTATCACAATTTTTTTCAACTTAAATAGATAAAAATCTAGTGAATCGTATGATATGATATAATATTTAAGAACAACTCTAACGGTATATTAAAAATAAAGTACATGATAGAGTAAATAAAGAAAAATAAGTGAAGTATAAAATTGCTTAAAATATTTAACAACTTAATTATATACTCACAAATGTTGGGTTTGCAAGCCTTAATTCCTATTGAATCACCAGGACATTTTTTCCCGCCATTTTTAGGTTTAGGATTTGTGCAATATCTCGTCCTCAGTTGATTCCTTGCACCACATTCGGGCATGCAATCGCCCCAACTTGACCACCTTCCCCAATGGCCGTTAATAGGAGCTGCAAATTAAATCTTATTATGTGTTGGAATGAATTAGAAATAAAACGTCTTTGCTGGTAACCATTATTCAAAAAAAATGTTGTGAAACTACGGTCTCACTAATATTATTTCAAAACTAATTTCTGCTGTGGTGGTTATTATTGGCTACTAGACGATTCCGCAAAATATGGGGGGGGGGGGGGGCAAGAAATTATTCCCAAGATTCATTGCACTTGACGATCGAATGGCTATTGAACTGCTAATGATTCACAAATAGAATTTAGTGAATCATAGGAATAATTTCTTGTTCGCTGTCCGAAATGTTCAATGTTTGAAACAATTTCTTGAACAATGTTTGAAAACTAACATGCCATTTTTTTTTAACAAGGAATCTTAACAAGGAAGAAGTTTTGGTAAACTTGCTTCGTATGGCAAAGCAGGAAAAAGTTGTCAAGGAAAAATTTATTGATATTTATTTTAACATTCCAAAAAGGATTTGGCACCCCAGCAAATTCTAAAAAATATTTCTATGCCCCAGCTAACTTTCAAAAATGTCATACCCTAGCTTTTTACCCTCCGCTCCGGTCTCCCCAGTGCTTAATGACCACTCCCTAAATAATTTCTCAGATGGCAAAAAAATTGACCCAAATCTCAGCTTGGCTTTTCTTATATATTGTTAAGGATATTGTTACAAAAAAGTTGTAGTCCACTTTAATCATTCCGTAATATCGTTCTAAATATCAGAAAAATTTGTAAAATTAATATCTGACTAAGATGTTTTAGATCGCATTGGTAAAAAAATTCTTGTTTTGAAGAAAGTTAAAAATTTGCTTCAATAACGTGCCAATGTAAAACACAAGTGAACATACAACCATGCAATGATTCTACTTCATGCATGAGCTGGAGAAAACGTGTGTAGTATTGCTAAATTGTAGGATTGCTCCAAGTCTACTTCGTTTATCAGTAAAAAATAGAGACCTCAGGAGACCTCAAGTCGCTACTCCGCAAGTTATTTTCCTCCGCAGTGACATATTTTTTACTAATCAAAGAAACGAAATAGACTTGAAGCTAGTCTACTAAATGGTGGACTGTTGATAGGCAAACTCATCTTGGTCTCTTTCGTTGTCTCTTGTTCATTCGAAAAGAAATTAAATCAGAGCAAAATCTATTGTCCTACTATCGCCGATTTCCACATTTAAATTCAAAAAATTTGCATTGCAGTGCACGATGGGGGAAAACTAACGCTTAGTTAATCAATCAATCACCGTAAGCAGAAATCAGTTTTAATGATGCTATACCAGTTTAATCCACAATGTGCTCTAATTTTCTTAAACAGTCTAAACCAGTAAGATATATTTAATGATTCTAACCCGAAAGTAAAAAATAAGGACCAAACTTTTTCAAGCAGTCCTTTTCGTTTCTTAATTTAAGGATCCTTTTTGAAAATTCAGGGTTAAGAAAGTTATTAATAATGAAGAAAGTCATATTTTGCCCGGCATTCTACTGCAGTTGTTTACTTGTCTAAATCTAGAATTAATTGTTTCAATGAAGAATATCTATTAAGATAAGCTTAAATATAAGTCTATGGATAAATTTGATGCTGTTATTTATTATGTAATTTTAGCTAAAATAACAAGACATTTTGCGTTATCTGTTATCCGATTGTTTTATTCGTCATTCAGAAATGGAGAACTATCTAATTAAGAACACGATTTTAGAATACACGTTTTTTTTGTTAGATGATTGATTCATGATGCTAGATGAGTGATTCAGTGAAGAATTTTTATCCTGTACAATATCTACCCAGTTTTTGTAATGTTTTTGGTGAAAAAAGAATACATAGCAAAAAAGGTAATTTTTTATATACAATTAAGAAACTTTTACCGGTGAAAATTGGTCACAAATTGTCCAAAATTAAGAAACTTTCACTAGTGGAGTCTTAACTAGGGTTCTTATAAAAAAGTGTAGTGTCAATTTGGTTCTTATTTGTACGAATCTTTTTTTGAAAAAGTTGAGTGTCCTGGGTTTTGAATAACTTGAATTTGAATCTCAAAAGTTATGCAATTTCTTTAAATTCATCTGAGGCTTGTTTTAGTTTAGTTAAAAAATCACGTGCTCAACACATGCTTGAAATTTAATTACCCTTGAGAACTTTTTCATTTTATTATTTTCAAGTAATTATTTCGTGATAGGATACGAATGTCTAAATTGAGTCAATGAAGTGCAAATACTTATGTAATATTAAAGAAATTTTAATTGAATGTTTGTATTTCATTTCATTATGCTTTTTACAATTTCAAATAATTGCCTTAGGCCATATGACCGTTCCCAAGGTCAGAAATTTCCATTCACCGAGTAAGCATTTACATCAAACGGAAGCAGGAAGCGGTTTTTTTTGTTGCAGATGCAAAAAATTAAATAACAACCATGTTTCAGCTTGGAAAATCGCCTTTGTGCGTAACTCAATGTTTTCTTATTAAAAAATTAATGCCTTTTCAATGATTTGATTTTTTCAATCTCGTTTTGATATATTTTCTTATTTTGACAGCACAGTTTGGATTAGCTACACAGTCCATCAACTTTCGCTGTTGTTATTGTTGATGTTGTTGTTGCTCTTGTTGCTCTTGTTGTTGTTATGTCCCTTTTCAACGAGGGACTGGTTTCTTTACTGTATCTCATATCGGACACAGGATCCCCGATTTTTGTATTTTAGAACGGAGCAGTACACATTGTTCTTTTTAACCAATCAGTAACATATCAGTTCTGGGAATTAACGACATTAACATTGAATTTTCTGTTAGAAAACATTGCACATGAATGTAATTACAGTCAACTAGATGTTCGCGGACATTTTGCTAAAACGGACACTGCTTTTGCACCTAGAAGGGCCAATTTTAAACAATTGTCTTCTCTTAGGAGGACAGGTAAACACAATTTTTATCCGCATAAGAAATGTGTCCGCTTTTTAAATGGTGTCCGCTTAAGAGAAAGTTGATTGCACTACAAATAATAAAACAATTTACCATAGCATTCTTCTTTTGTGCATCTGACAACTTCTTCAGCAACACCATTTGGGCTTACATCCGGGCATTTTATTAAATCTTCATGAGAGCAAAATCTCTGACGTTTCTTTTCACATAAAGAGTTGCATGGGCCAAAGTCTGACCAACTACTCATAAAGATTTTTGTGTTTACTTCTAGAAAATAAATTGATGCATTAAGCTGAGAAGACAAACATTAGTGACGATTCGTATTAATTTCTTTATTTCTTTACGTTTAGGATATCTCATAATTGGCAGCAAGGGTGCCCATTTTGTGGGGTGATGCAGCAACCCCATTTACGCCCTTGAATGTATTTTTTTTGTTTAGAACTTATGAACTGAAATTATGGAAAAGCTAAACTTCGATTAATGATGCGCAGAAAAGAATGCAATATACAGTTGAACCCCGCTATCTCAAACTCTCAAGAGGAACGAAAATGTGTTAGTGGTAGTGATAGCAAGTATTCGAGATAACCGCAGCTAAATCTACCACGCTGGAACTCTCAATGGGCATACAGGGCAGCTCGAGTTAACACGGACGAGTTCGCGTTTAGCAAGTTTGAGATAGCGAAATTGAACTGCATTTGTAACTTCAAACAACTCTTACTTTCACAATCATACAATATGTTGATTTGCATAACATCCGTTGCTGTCAATGTCGAACTATCGCCTAGCTTAAGGTTTTTATTTCCAATAGCAAGCATTGTTGGAAGTCCATTTATACTCCCTGAATCTCTTGGATAATGCATGATTGAATGATAATCGTAAGGCAGATTTAATGTATCTGCTTTTACGTAAGACATCTTGTCAAAATTGTGGACGGATTCTGTAAGAAATAGACAAATTCATGTTATGAATGCACCTTCTGTGAAATATTCGAACATGATGAGCTGATTGTTTATTCGTTATTCGTTTAAGTCAATTTCGTTATGAACTACACAGATAAAAACAAACAACAAAGTGGAGGTGTGCATACAATGAGTGGTGTGTTATGTGGCATATAGCAAAATTATTGAAGAGAAGAGTGATGAAGGATTTTTAGTTTATACTTTATATTTAAAGAAAATGTTCTTGTTTGTTATTCTAAAAATTAACTAAGCAATAATTACAACGGGTTTTGTGTTTTAAACCACTAAATTTATTGACTCTGGATAAAAAATGTTTAGAGGGGGTTAATGATGGGGAAGGAGGGGGCGCTAGGGAGCCGTTCTTCTATATCAACTTAAGTTTCGAAAATGTGAAACGTTTTATTGTGGATGCCTTGACATACAATCAAATCCTTTTCTTACCTGGATTAATATTTTCCCAAAATATTTCGATATAATTATCTCTGTCTGGTCGACTTTGCTCATGAAAAAATCCAACAGCATGTAACAATTCGTGAGCTGCTATTTTAGTTGTAAAACAATCTCCAGTTAGACTAAGAATTTGTGAGCCAGGTTCATTGCGTCGTCCTATTTGTGAAAAGCACCTATCATAAGATAATAACACAATTTTAAAATATAATAGAAATTATAATAATGCTTCAAAAAATATATGCTGCGTTTGGATTTTATTTAGAAAGAATCAAATCTGCAAAAGCTTCCACACGACAGTCCATTTTGGCAAAAACACTTGGTTTGAGGATAATGTACATTTTCAACTTTGAACGTCAATATATTTTATTCATGACCATAGAAAAGGCTAAACATGAGACGTAGGGGGTGTGGGTGGAACTGAAACAAGCAACTACAAGAGAATTATTTCTAAATAAAATGGATGCTGTTTCCTCCTGTCCCATTTCCTAGTGCCTTGAATGCCACTGAAATTCGATATGAAATACATAAATCTAATATTTAAGCTCTCAATTGTAGATATACCCCGTATAATGAACTTTAACAGTATTAAATTTGAGTGTTTTCAGTTTTATATAGGTTTAATATTATATGTAAAACTCGAGATACTCTAAAAACAGAATATTACATTTGTAAAACTTGAACGTTGTATACTAATTATTAGATTTAATATTATGAGATGAAATTGTATAAATGTTTCATACCCATCTTCTTTGACAAACTTGATCCAATTGCCTTCAGAGGTATGGTCGACGAAACTGAGACATGACTTTGCTTCAATCAATTTCATGGCACTTAACACAATATTCTTTTCATAATTAGCTAAAAAAAAGGTAAAATATGCTAGAGAATAGAGATGCGAAAACGTTTTGGCAACATTAAGCTAAAAAAATTAAAAGATCTGTGGAGACAAATTTAATAAAAGTATAGTGAAACCTCTATTAATTGATACTTTTCATTAACCGACACCTCCAAACAACAGGCAAATAAATCTGTCCCAAAATCTTGCGAGGTTATATTTTTTATAAAGAGTGATATCTCCAAACCACGGACACCTCTCTACAACGGACAGTAGCACTGGTTTTCTCACAAGTGTCCGTTCTATCGAGGTTCCACTGTATAATTATACAAAATGTCCCAAATTCAGAATTTAGTATCATCTTAAAACCATAGCCTGGGTCTAAACGGCCGCCTCTTGGCAACATTAAACCTTTTAATAATTTATCAATATTTGCATCATGTTCTCCATGTATTTTCTCCCCAGCGTCCCAAAAGAAGGGTGTCTCAAAAGGAAAGGTGTCCCAAAAAGAAGGGTGTCCTAAAAGGAAGGTAACATGCTTGATATCAAGGAGGGTAATACACGAAAACCAATTTAATTTCTAAGATAAACTTACATTGAAATATCTTAAATAAGTAGAAGTTTCTGCCGGTATTATCTCCTGAAAATATGTTGCTTTATGTTGTTTGTCAATGGGTAATATGGTCCTTCCCTCCCTAGCCTGAATGCACACTCGATTGGTTCCTTTCACAAGAATTCATAGCATTCAATTAAATTCTTTTGATAGAAACCAATCGAGTCTGCACCGGGGCGAGAAGACAATTCTTCCCGGGGTGAAAGGGTTAAGGCGGTATTTTTATGGTCAGAATCTTTCAAACATGTTGCCATTGCTTGGGGACTCCCAGCGCCGAAAAAATGATTGACGTTAAAAAGATTAGCATAAAAAATGGTACATCCCCATTGGGCCAAGATACTTGTATCCATTGGAGGAAAACGTACTATAATCAGATCTAAACTCATAAGGAATGATTCGTGTTTTCCAAAGGAATTCTCGATCTCGTATTGCATCTCTAGCTATGTTTTCATTCTCTTCGTTTGTGGCATCCAAAATTTCGTCCTCTTTGCTGCCTTTTGTAACTTCTTTTATCAGCCCGTTGTAGAGTATATCACCTTCGAAAAGTTTTTCTTTTGCGTCTATAATTGAACAAAAAGCCTTAAGTTGTTGGTTAGATAAATTTGTATCAAAAGAAAAAGCTTATTTCAAACATTCTAGTTTGTTCAAACCACGGGCTTTAGGAAAAGTAAAGTTTTCATTTTATTCCCATTTTGATTTCTCTCATTCCACCTGTCCTAAAGTCCGTATTTTTGTTTGGAATGCTGGACAGGCAGAGCAAAAAAAAAATTGCAAAGCAGTAGAATTATTCGTTATTTTTCCTGACTCCCGTTTTCTAACTTCACTATTTTTCCTGAAGCCAGTTACAAATGTCACAAACGCGACCAAAAATGGATTCAAAAGCTAAACGTTAATTAAACTGAAATAGGCGAATGAAAAAGCTAAAATAAAATTATCCAAAAAATACTTACTTTTGTTTTCATTGAAAATTGTGCCTAATGCAGTTTCTTCTATTGCACTTGAATTGGTATTTTCTGGCTTAACTAAAATAAAATATTACGTTACGTTACGTTACGTTATAAAACGTTACGGTCTTTGCGGGGATATATCTTGCAATGTAAATCATAAAAAGTTTACGAATTGAAATTTGTTTGTGCTACGTATTTAGAAATTTTTGTTTGCTTCCGTTACATTATACCGATAAGAGAAATCTTATTCCGGGATGGATTAGAAAGGTATTTTGTTTTTATTTCCTTTGCGTTTGCATTAAACTCATCCGTAATAAAATTTGTTTTGCGTTTACATTTATATTAACAGCAAAGGACAACAACATGAAAGAATGTGTATTTAATTTTCTCAATGATTTCCAGAAATAGTGTTTGATGAAAGTTAATTTTGCAATTTTATCACAGAAGTTGCTGTCAGTTCAATTCATTTTCATTGAATGTGCTTGCAAGAGAAATTAATTTTCTTGAGTGTGGTGGGGGGGGGGGGGAGGGGAGGGAGGTTCAGGGTCACGAATCACGGGAATAAAAGGTTTGAACTATTTCCCATCCCAGATATAAATTAGAGCCAATCATGTCTCGCAGAAAGTCCTTCACCACCCTCATTCTTATCAAGTGGTGTACAAAAATGATGAAGTTGCTGAATTTATGAAAAATTCAATGCTATCTACGATCAAATCAAACGCAAACCGCTCACCTAAATGAAGCTGAAATTTTAACTCATATTTTATATTCATTTAATCTATTCTAGTTTCAATCAACTTGCTGTTGTGGCAATATTGTTTCGCAATTATTTATTATTATTCAACTATAATTAAAAATAATTTGTAACACAAATTTCTACTGTACACTAATAATTTTCTATAAAAAATTGTTAACTTGGCGTATCAACTAAAAACATAATTTTATCCTGTCAGGCAATTGAATTGTGACAAAAGCATTATGTGAAATCTTACCTGGAATGGCCCGTGAAAACCCAACAAACATCAATGTGAACAGAATCAAAGAAAGAGAATAATACAAACAGTGCATTTTAACCATCGTGATATTTTAATAGTCGAAGGCAAAGATCGCTTCTTGTTTTGAATTGAAAAAGTGTTTTGATTTCGACCCAGATCCACGGACACCACAACTGATAATGTGATAATCCTTGCCCACGCTAAACCTTATTGAGAGACAATATATATCTTTGTTAAATGCAGACAAAGGAAACATTTAGTGAAAATCGTAAATATTAAAACCGAAATAAAAAGCAAAGCTGTACTCTATTTACAAACTAACATGCAGTTTTCCGCAAACGCGATTGCAAAATCAGTACAGAGTCCAAGAGTCCAGAACAATGATCAATCTTCCTCCCGAGCGTGAAGCTCGATCTTTAAAAACCTTCTATACTTAAACAATTGATGATAGGCGTGGTTTGGGTGTGGCACATAAGTCTCCTATGTTGTCCTTAATCGTCATCCAGTCAGTGATATAAAGTTGAAAACATAAAGTTGAAGTTAATTCCAAAAGGCATAATATTTTTTCTTTCCATACGCAATATTTTTTAATAAATGAAAATTGATTTAGTTTAATACACACAAATCAAAATCTTGTGCCTCAAGATACTGTTTAAAAATAATGCAAATATAGTCACCTGACATTTAAGTTTTGTTACACTTAGAAGGATATCGTCTGATGATATTGTTCTTGTGTCTTTTTCAGTAGAAGGATAATGTCTGGTGATATTGTTGCCAAACCAGGAAACATTTTTTCAATATGAAACGTGTCGTAGCAAATATTTAGACTTGCTGAAACATTATATCTTTTATAAGAACTTGTGAAAGTTTCTTAATTTTGGCCTGGTTTGATCAATTTTTATTTATCTTAAAAGTTTCTCAAAAGTTTCTTAAAAGTTTCTTCGTTTTTTACGAGTATAAATTGAACATGATAAAACGTCTTCACTGAATTAACTATCTAACATAATTTCTACTCCATTAAAACCATTAAGCATTATGTGATCTTCACTGACTTCACTACTAAAAATTTTAAAAGTTTCTTAGCAATTTTTCATTCACTTATAAAAGTGAATTCATTTCGTGGGTTTCACCAGTGAGTTTACTTTCTAATAAAATGTTTCTCAAAATAAACGTGTAAACTGTCTTGTATGTCAGAAATCATTATCAGACAATATCATGTAAAGTAAGCTGTCTGAAGTTATACACTTGTGTCTTGATCAGTAGGATACTGTCTAGCTTTGGCTAAAACGTTTACGATATTTTTTCCTGGTTTTTGATATGAAATTTTGTAAACCAAGAAACATCACGGAAATGCCCAGGAAAACATTTAGGGTGCAAAAATGAATTCTGGTTTGGGGTAGGGGGCACGATTTTTGAAAGGGCATTTTGCCAATCAAATGGTTTGAAAGCAAAAGGGTACATGTGCACTAAAAGTAGCATATTAGAAAGGGCATTCTTCACAAAATATTGGTCGGCACGGTACCCCTTGTGCCACCCGGCTCATAAGTATCTGTTAGGAGCACAGGAAATGATTCTTTCTAATGACGGGGGCATCATTCTTGAAAGGGCATTTTTGTCAATAGTTAGAAGTATAAAAGGTAGGCAAAAGGGTACAGATTACATAGTAATAGCAACCTAATAAGTTCTCTATACCTATCTGCAGATGACATTTATATGTATGTTAAACTTCTCAAATTTTTTCACAAACGTGTGATTTACAATGTACCAGACTAGACCAGAACCAGCTCACATAAAATATAACTTTATGAAAAAAATTAGAGAAGCTTACGCCTCAGTTTAATAAAGAATTTTAAACTTGAACAACACAACATTGCTCAAACTCTTGAAATTATTTAGACATAGAAATAAAACAAATAACGCTGCAAGCAAATAGCGAAAAAAGAATAAAGATGTTTTATGCACAGTCATAAATAACATTTAATGCCAATCTTTCCTGAATCTTATTGTTTTTCAGTTGAATCCAACTGGGTGTAAGTACCGAGCTTTTAACCGTTCATTTGAAGGTCGGAGCGGTTTTCATCAGATTTACGAACAATTCTTTCAGTCTCTCCAACACAATATGCGCCATTGTCCGAAGTATGTAAAGAAAAGATTCCATAAATCATTAGTTTGATCCTTTATAGCATTCATGTGTTATTTGTGACCCCCCGCAAATTGCTGCAAATACACACACAAGCTAGAAATGGTACAAGGACGGGGTGGCAAAATATTTAACAAGCAAATAGTAGACAATATTCGAGAGCCCCAGCCACATGATGTTAGAACTTGGTTGGGAAGCCCTGGCCTGGAATACCGATACCGATACCGATACCGATACCGATACCGATACCGATACCGATACCGATACCGATACCGATACCGATACC
>JAYJMH010041697.1:0-14995 GCA_036873815.1 Phacellophora camtschatica | reverse complement strand
GAACGTACATATGGAGCATGGTGCAAAGTGTTATTTTTGCAGTTCTGTCTCTTTCTTAATAAACATTCATTTTTACAAGAAAAGTCTGTAAAATGCGACAAAAAGGATTCTACGGAAGACACAAAGCGCAGTAAACGAGATCTTCATATGCAAGCATGTATCGAAGAACACAACGTATGTACCTTGTTTTTTTTTTAAAGATATTATTGTTTGCACCTTTGTATGTTCTTACTTTATTCAGCACGGTGGATAAAATCAACTTAAGACACTTTCATTTCATTCATTTCAAATATTTAAGGAGGGTAGCCCCTCAACAATGTTGATTTTCAAAGGGCCCTCCATTACAAAAATTACAAAAACTAAAATACTGTCATAAACCTAAATTAACATAATACAATTCTTTCAGTTTCTAATATGTTAATAAAGGACCCTATGATGTAAAATAAATATTTACAATAAAAGAAAATTCATATGGCAAACATGACTAAAATGTATGACTGCACACCACAATATAAGAGTCCGGTGCAGAATACGACGACCGGAATATTCCGGACTAAATCTCTGACTTAAATATAAGAATCCGGTGCAGAATACCATGATCGGAATATTCCGGACTGAATGCGTGCTCTGAATGAATTTTGTTTCATTCTTAGAATAAATTTTAATTCCAATTTCATTCTATAATTTTTTTATTCCACCAGGTGTTTGTTTAAAAAAAAACTCGTTGGTTGCATCATATTTCAAGAACTAGCGATTCAATCTCCTAATTTATTCGTTTATCCTTTTTCTGGTTGTCTAAGTTAGGTTTTGTCTAAGTTAAGCCCATTGGAAGTAGCACAATTTTTGTATATTTTCCTTGTGTGGAAGGGTTTTTAATTGTGAAAATCGCTGAACACAGTGTAATGATTTAATTGGAAATGGGTTATTTAGTCTTAACTTTTCTAAACAAATCCTTGCTTCTTACTTTAAAGTGAATATTTTATTGCACTGCACCAGGGCCGGCCTCAGAGAAGGTGGGGGTGACGCCCCCCTGGGAATACAAAACGCTACTCATTCGGCAATTTCACCTCGTCTGGCAATTCACGCGGCAAAGCTGAGCTTACTATTTTTCGGAAAATTTATCTTTCTGCTCGGCAAACTTTTTGGGACAGCCCCATTCCACAATCTTCTGAGGCCGGCCTTGCACACAGCTCAAATATGGGAAGCACGACCCTGTCATTTTAAAACCCAACCAAACAAGACCAAATGTCTTCTAATAATTCCTAATATATTATAATTATGCTAATTATTCATTTTCATTTTGTACTTAATTTCTTGTAATAATCAATCATATTGATCGGTCAGTTCATTGGCCATTCTGCAAAAGCTCTGACACTCAATTTCAACTTCAAAAATTATTATTTCAAGTTATAAGCCACCAAAAATGTCAAACAAGATACTGTTGACTAAGTTAACAATCAATGAGTAGCAGCAAAAACGTTTCGTAGCATATTAGGTAATATTTTCCTCGTCAGGCTCAATCAAATCCGTAGCCATTTTTTTGGGACACCCGGTAGAAAACACAATAAAGATAGAATAACAATCCACAATTTTTTGTTAACTAACAATGATGGTTAGTCCTTCAAGCAAAAAGGCGACACCTACAAAAATAAAAAGATGTGTATGAAACAAACAAAAAGTGAGTTGTTAACAGAAGTCACGCAGCATTGCTGAGAAATAAAATTCTACATTAAAACCCATTTGCTATTTGTCTTCATTCGTTAGGAAAAGAAAAATTTCACCTTAAATATATACAATAAAAAAATATATTTATCATTATTTTTGAAAGTACTTTAATTTTCTCACTATACAATGATTTTAATTTTTTTGTTTTCTCTTTATAAATTGGTATGCTTATTTGTCCCTTCGTTTACAATTCAACTGAACCTTTTACGAGGTCGGGTTGCTTTCAAGATGACAAATTGTGTGTGATTGATAACATTGGTTTTCTACAACGATTAATCCCAAGTCTTTTGCCGTCAATTCAGGCAGTATACTGTATTTGTCTGAAAGCCTTAGGCCTAAACAAATAAAACTAGTCTTTTGCTATCAATCCTGGTAGTATCATTGTGCGAAGGCCTAAGGCCTAAACGAATAAAACTATTTTTGAATATCCTTCTGAAACTTTTCACTGCTCATCTCTATATACCAAAAGAATGATTTACAAAGTCAAACGATCCTCAGTATACTTTTCTTTTCTCAGACTTGCTTGTTTATCTTGTAATTTTTTATATTCTTTCTTGAAACTTTAATTTCTTTACAGGTCCCATTTATCTTCATACAATCTTTTGCTTCGATCATTGAAGCATACCGTGTCACCACACCGCCTCTATATGCGGTCTGCGGGGTTAATTTAGGATTTATTTATGGCATGAAACAAAAAATTCTCTTGTACCTGTATAGATTTGTTGCAATGCTATTTTCCGTATTTCTCGCCGAATTTACGAATATTAATTTTTGGCAAAATAAGGAAAATCTACACTGTAGCTTGCGTGCTCACTTGTTGTTTAATGACAGTCTTCCATGCTGGGCCTGACAGCATTAACTTTTTGTTTTTTACTAGTTAAATGTGATTACTTATACGATTTAGTATTATTATTTGCATTAGTGTATTTGTCACGTGGTAGTTGTGGCACTTTGCTCCTTGTGCTATTATCGTTAATGTAATGTTGTATTGTAGTCTGAAATATGGTCTTTAGGAACAATCTTTGTATACATCTTCAAAAATTTTATAATAAAATGATAAGGCTATATGACAGTTGGATTGATTGATTGATTTGATTAATTTTATATTTCTTAGGCATGGTATCACAATTTCCATGTTTCATAAACGTGGCTGACAATAAATAAAATTAAATAACAGATTAAATAAACACAGAAAAGGAAACCAAGTTCCTCAAATTTTATCACAATATATTCCAGCTTTAATATCTTATTTTCTCAAATGAGCAATAAGGTAGTTCATTTAATTCTGAAGGTTTAATTTAATCTCTCATTTAGGGAGCACGTTTTGTGATTTTTATTAAGTTTTTAGCTAAAAAACTTTGGATTTGGGCATATCACAGTACTGTGAACTATTAGTGTATTTGGATTTGTATTGTTAACTTTTATTGAATCTAAAAAAGTATGTTTTTTGATCAGTTGCGATCACTAATGGTAACTAAGATTAACAATTTTATTTTTTGCAGGGACATTTAAAAAATAAAGACTGGTTCTGTTGCGGATCGATGTTTTGTCATTAACGCCATTCTGTATTGACGTATTTACTTGTCGTTTCTATCACGATGTAGGAGTTTTAACAATCTTCGTTCAGATCAGAATTTTGCTGAATGATTCTAATCATTACTTGCAAACAATTGCTTACATTGGCATTAAGCTGCTGATTTGCTGTTGAAGGGAACTTAAACAGAAACTTGCTACAAAAGTGGGATTCTTTGACTCTATCGTTAAGGAGTTTAGAAATAATATACAAAGTGATATTTCGAACGAATTTCGTTATAAACGACATTGCAGAAAATACTGTGTGTAGCATAGATTAGGTACGGAGAGGGGACGTCTTGTATGGAACATCTAACATCTTGTATGGAACATCTTGTATTTGACATCTTGTATGGAACATCTTGCATGAAACATTTAACATCTACGATATAGAAGGTAACACCATTCTTTACAGAAAAGCACAACTTCAGCCAATGTTTAGAACTATGATATAAAATGATAAAGTTGTTCTCTTTTAGAATTATTATCAAAAATCCAACATTATTTTCAAGAAAGCATAACCACAGCTTGAGCTGATAATGATGGTATGAAATTACGAAAATGTTATCTAAAGTTAATACCAACATTTGAAGATATGAGGAAGATGTTATAAAAGTAACATTGATTCAAAACTTTGCAGTCAACTTTGCAACTTTTCCAAAATCAGAACCATGAATGTTACTTCGAACACGACGAGAGAATTTATCACAAAAACATGCTATGGTTTAAATAATTATTGGTACGAGGAGTCGCGATCTGTCGTGATAACAGCCGTTGTCGTAATATTTGTAAATTGCTTAACAGCACTATTTGCACTGCTAGCTAATGCCGTTTCGCTCGCAGCTATGATTCGAACGAGGTCATTGCATACTCCTGCAAATCTGCTGTTATGTAGCTTGGCGCTTAAAGATTTTCTTGTGGGACTACTCGTGCAACCTCTTTGTGTGTTGTTACGAACATACGAGCTACGTGATGTTCATTTGTGCCAACTAAAGCTTGTTTATTCGTTTCTCGGTTACCTCTGCTGTGGCGCATCCATGATAATGCTTTGCTTAATAAGCCTGGATCAGTGGTTTGCAATAACAATGCCGTACAGGTACAACCCAGACTCACTGTACCGCAAATACACCGTGGCCATTGTTGCAGTGTTGCTCGTATGGCTGATATACACTTTACTTCCTTTTACAAACGTGATCAACGTAAATAGCTACAAATTGTCATTTTCCGTAGTTGGGATCGTTATGTTGGCCATATCCACGTTATGCTATGTCACGATATTCAAGATTGTTAAGGCTCATTCTAGAAACATTCTACATAACTTTTCAACTGCTACCTCGAAATCTAAGATGATTTCGACGAAATCTAAGGCCAGGAAAAATTCCAGCGCCACAAATAATCCCGTGGAAATACCAGATGATGATGTAGTAAATAGCAATTTTCACCGGACTTGGTTGAAGAGGCAGCGGAAACGATTTTTCACATCCGCACTCATCGTCCTGTTCTTCGTCATGTGCTACATTCCAAACCTTATCGTGATGTTATGTTGTTTGATAAAGAAGAATGACTTTCAACTGGAATACATTGGAGGGGAAGTCTCGACAATGCTTGTTTTTATTAGCAGCTCGATCAATCCAATTATCTACCCTTTCAGACTTGCTCCAATTCGGAAAGAAATTCTAAAATTATGGAGGATCGCAAAAGAAAAACTATCGTTTAGAAAAAACCATCAAGTGTTTCCAGTGTCCACCTAATTTCTTTCAGTTGCCATCTAAGAATTTCATTGCTTTTATTTTATCGTGTGTGTGCGTGTGTGTGTGTGTGTTTAAAGCTTCGAGTAAACAGTTGATTCTTTCCACTGGATTTTTCGCTTAATATTTGTCAATGTACAGACTATGGTACACATGAGTGATGCACAGATGAAATTGTGAGCTGTTTGGATGGTTTGTGTTCCCTGAATTTTTGCTGGATTTTCTATGGTTAAGCAGTTTGGGTGGAAAAAATGCCGTCCAGATTCAGTAATACACAAGGGCGTGCACGCAACAAGGTTGAGAACCTTGCCACACGACTCTACAAGACTGAACAAGATTGAAAAATGGAAACTTAATCCTTTTCTCTATTTGTTGAACAAATGTTTTGATAGAAATCTAACTTAACTGAACAACGCACGCTGGACAACGCTCAACATGTCTGTCCAACTCTGGACAAGGTGAATACTAGACTACATTTTTTACTATATTTCGTTGAGCAAAGAAATCCAATAAAAATGCATCTTTTGACCGAAGCTTAACGCAGTAAAAATATATTTGACGATAATTGGGGAATATGAAAACAGTCGGATTTTACAAAATAATTGTCAAAACGTGACCATATATTTTCTTTTGAACTGTTATTCATTTGATGTCATTCTTGTCAAAATGTGGCCATGGGAATTCTGACGCAAAAATAATAGTTCCATCATTGAAAGAAAATGTCCAGAGGTTGGATGGGGAGCATTGTCACCCGTTCTGAGAGTTCATGAGACCAACTTTTTCGGCCGTAGTTTACGACTTTGCATGCAGATCAAGTGTTTGAGGAGGGCTTTTTGGAAACTTTTTGTCATGGTTTCGCGAATAGAGTCCAGCGCGCATAGAATAAACAAGCGCAAATAGAGTCCAGCACGCTTAGAATAAACAAGCGCGCATATAATATACAAGCGCACATAAAATAAACAAGCACGAATAGAGTCCAGAGCACGTAGAATAAAAATGCGCGCATTATATAAACAAGTGCGCATAAAATAAACAAGCGCGCATAAAAAGACAAGCGTGCATAGAATAAACATGCGCAATTGGCATCCAGCGCGCATAGAATAAACAGGCGCGACTAGAGTCCAGCGTGCATAGAATAAACAGGCGCGAATAAAGTCCAGCGCACATAAAATAAACAAGCGCGAATAGAGTCCAGCGTGCATAAAATATGCAAGTGCACATAAAATAAACAGGCGCGCAAAAAATAAACAAGCGTACATAAATAACCAAGCGCGCATAGAATAAACAAGCACGCATAAAATAAACAAGCGCGCATAAATATACAGGCGTGCATAAAATAAAAAAGCGCACATAAAATTTTTGTGTTTTTGCCAGATACAAGCTTTAAAACAGCTTGAGCTTGTCCAAATCACCATCGAATGGATTTATGAATATTTCTTTCAAACAGTCAACAACTTGCATAATTCTTTTTTCTGACTTTCTCGGCATTTTTCGATCTCGAAGAGATTTCCGTGGGCTTGCAGACACTTTGTCATCTTCGAAATAAACTTACTCAATAAAAAAAGAATGTCTTCTCCCCCGCAGTGACAAATTCAGAATGTCTTCTCCCCCGCAGTGACATATTTTCATTTTTCACTGATTAACGAAATGAAATAGACTTAGAGGGGGGCCTTAGAGCAAGTCTAGCTTCAAAAATATTCGTACAGAGGCCAAGGTGTTGGTGGGAGGGAAAATCTAAATTTTTTTTCTGAACCACTCAGTGTTGGAGGTTTTCACCTATTGTGCATGCGGTTTCCCCCTCCTTCTTCTACAGCTATTTCTGTAATTTCCCCCTACTTTCTCCTACTTATATCCATTTCCACCTATAATCGCTACAAAAATCGTTAAAAATATTTTTTCTCCCAAACGGAATTCTACTTTTTGGTAATAGAGGTCTGGGTCAGCACGGCAGAAGTAGAAAGAGTATTTTCGAAAATAACAATAAAACCAGATTGTTTTAAGGGTCATTTGTGACAGATGCCAGTAACACTTCATTCTTCTTTCGTTTCGGAAACAAAAGCCATGGCCAATACATGTGTGATAAACTGCCGCCGGGTTGGATGGGCCGAAAGAGGGTCCCGAGGGTGGTAGGCGTAACGGATTAGTTTGCACAATTAATTATGGTTGTTGCACCTCCGTGAGCAGACTCACATCCAAGAGAGTGCTTAATTTTTGTTTTATATTTGTTTGAAGTAATTAATTGCGATTGTGATTACGATTGCGATTGCGATTAAATATGATGGCGATTAACTACTTGTTTCCACCAACGAATATTACGATTATGGATAACTGAGTCAAATTTTACGAACAAAATGGCTCCTTTTTGTAGAAAACAACTTGCTGCAATGGTCGGTGTAATTTTTGTGTTAAGAGCACGAAGAAAAAGACTTCATCTTAAAGAAAAACGCAAACATAAATTTTGGGTGAGAAGTATATTTAAATCTAAAGAATCGAGCGATTACCATCGACTTTCTCAAGAATTAAGAATGAATGATAGAGCGTATCACTACAGGTTGGTGAAGTTTCTCCAGGCGTTTGCCACGACATACTTATCCTTGTACTCTTTCTGGCGCTATTTATCTTTGTACTCTTTTCTCATCAAATTGAATGTTTTCCTGCTCTGTGGCCATGCCGTTAACTTTGTGAGTGATTTTAAATTTAAAATTGAATATTTTTGTTTTTTGGGTTATGTTTGAAATTGAATATTGTATTTTCTTACGTAAATGAAACCAAGGGGCATGGCATGTCTGTGGCAACAGTCACTCACTGACGTCAAATCCACCGGTTGATGCGATTAAGACAGCTGAATATCAAAAAAATTTGCTATTCAGTCGTGGCAATCGTTCTGCGATTAAAGAGATTAACGCAGAAATTGTTATGTTTCCACTGGCGATTATTCCGATAAAGTCGTAATCGTCATCCTGATAATCATAATAATCGTAACAATCGTGCAATGGGAACCAGGCTTTATGGATGGGTTTGGGTGAACTCTTCCATATATTTGGAACAATTCCAGTATCAAATGAGAGATGAAAATATGAGTCAGAGGTTTGGCAATAGAAATTAAAGATGCTTTAAACTGAAATAAAAAATCATTTTTTTTATTTATTATGATTTTGATCAAGTAATCATCGCTAATTTCAGAAATGACATCCGTTTTGGGGTGCGGAAGTGGGTGTTTGAAGGGGTTTTGTCAGGGTCAGCCGTTTGACAAGAGTCTGGGACGAGTGACCTATTCTGGTGTGTTCGTGCGGAAACCTAGACTGGCTACAACAGTCGCTTCGTCGAAAACAAGCGACTGGTAAAAGAGCTAGTCAAAATTTGGATTATTTTCGTTGTGAAAAGATAGAATTCCGGTTCCGCAAAATACACTAGATATGGTTCAATGCTGTTGATTGCAAGCATTCAAGCTCTACAAAGAGACTCAAAAGAACATTCTTTAATGTACATTCATATTGTTGTACTTTATCTTACAATCAATAGTTTTGTTATATATATACGACCCCAATTGCTGCCACTTATGGAGTTATTCTTTGTCAGTTCTTTGATAGTTCTTGATCAGTGCTTATTCATGCCGTCAGGAGTTAATCTCTCGTTTTCATCCAAAACATAAGGCTATATACTCTTACCATTTCAGGCAAAAAACTGCCGAATACGAAATGCCTCGATTTTATCCTAAATGTAAGGCTGTTACTTTGACATTTTCGCCAAAAACTACCAAGTTAAAAATGCTTTGATTTCATCCAAAATGTAAGGCTATAACTTTACCATTTTGGCCAAAAACTGCCAATTTTGAACTGCCTCGATTTCATTCAAAATGTGAGGCTATAACTTTACCATTTCAGACAGAAAACTGCCAATTTTGAAGTGCCTCAATTTCATCACAAATGTTAGGCTATAACCTTACGACTTTCTCAAAAAACTGCGAATTTTGAAATGGCTTCATTTCATCCGAAAAGTAAGGCTATAACCTTACTATTTAAGCCAAGAACTGCCAATTTCGAGTTGCCTCGAGTTGATCCAAAAGGTAAGGCTATAACCGTACCCTTTTGGCCCATATTTCTATTTTATAAAAGCCTCATCTTAACTGAAAGGTAAGGTCATACATTCACCCTTTTCTTCAAAATTTGTAAAAAGGTTTAAAAGCCTCATCTTCACCGAAAATGTAATGCTATGATCTTACCCTTTTCTCCAAAATTCCCCAATTTTAGAAGGCCTGTTTTTGCTAAAAATGTAAGGTATGACCTTACGCCTTTTTTCAATTTCTCTTATTTATGACAGACTTGTTTTCACTGAAAATGTAATTTAGCAAGCTTAGCAATGTCACCCATATGATGCAAGGCTATGAGCTACATGCTTTTATGTAAGGCTATAAATCTACAAGGCTATAAAATCTATCTATTCTTTTTAACAAAACTGTATCTTAAATATTTGTTTCGTTCTAAATTTTATTAGTATATAGCTCTTTCTAGGGCTGGTAGCATTGGTCATCCCTATTTTTTTTCATGGATATTCTAGAAAGACCAGATCTTAGTTATTCCATCAGTATTTCTTCGGATGACGAGTGCAATCGATTTTTGTTATTGAGAGCGGTAGTACCCTTCTAGTGATGTTGTTTTGATGATTCCGTATAACTTCTCATTGTTAGTTTTGTACCACCGATCCATATGCATACATACATGATTCAGAAATATTTGATTCTATATGCGTTAGTAAAAAGTAAGGTAATTTTCTCAAAATTTGGTATGGCTATAACCTTATTTATTGTGCCAAAATAGCCAATATCAACCTTACCTATTTTTGTCTGCGATAATTGTTTTCACCTAATGCTATCAAATTTGATTGTTATGGACTTTAATTTCTCAAACCCAAGAAATTTTGCCACCAAAATATCCAAAAAAAACTTTTATTCTGAGATTCAATTATGATGTAAAGATGTTTATTTTGTGTCTTTTGGGCTTTGAACACGGGCTTTAGCAAATGTGAAGCTTGTATTTATTCCCACAAGTAAAATGAGAAAAACCGAAGTAGGAATAAATTGCAAGCTTTACTTTTTCTAACGCACGTGCTCTGAAGCGAAATTTCGCACTCTTATTTAGTTAATTTTAGAGGCACAAAGTAACCGACAATGAATCAAGGGCATTCAGAAACGTGAGTTGTGTTCCTTTCCGCCTTGTGTCTCCGTATCTGGTGTCTCGCTCACTCGCTTGCTGGGCATATGGATAGACAAGGCAGGAAATACTAGCTTTCACGGGTACAGGGACACAGGGAAGAACAACAAATCACGTTTCACTCATTCATTTACTGGGCACACTGATACAAAGGAGGAAGCATCAGCCTTTGCAAGCACAGGGACACAGGGAAGAGCAACAACTCACGTTTCACTCATTCATTTACTGGGCACATGGATACAAAGGAGGAAGCATCAGCCTTCGCGGGTACAGGGACACAGGGAAGAACAACAACTCATGTTTCACTCATTTATTTATTGGGCACATGGATACAAAGGAGTAAGCATCAGCCTTCGCAGGAACAGGGACACAGGGAAGAACAACACCTCACGTTTCACTCATTCATTTACTGGGCACATGGATACAAAGGAAGAATCATCAGCCTTCACGGGTACAGGGACACAGGGAAGAACAACAACTCATGTTTCACTCATTTATTTACTGGGCACATGGATACAGAGGAGGAAGCATCAGCCTTTACGGGCACAGGACACAGGGAAGAGCAACAACTCAATTTTGTAACTCCTGCTGCAAACCCTACATCAATGCGGACAGTTTTGCTTTGTTAAAAAAGTGATATTTTTACTTCTGCGGAGGAGGATGTTTTTACATCTACGGAGGGATGAGGTATCTAATTGCTCACCCTTTTCCCTCGCAGATAATTCCTTTGCAGACGTAAAGCTAAAACATCCTCCTTCATTCTCCTCTGCAAAGGTAACATCCTCCTCCACAGAAGTAATATTTTGATAACACAGAATACACGTATTTCTTTATAAGAAACCAAGCAAGGACCTAACTAGAGAAAGTTTCTTAATTTTTTGGGGGCTTTGCTAGTAAAAGTTTCTTAATGGTTTCTTAGTTAAGAAAGGGAAAATAATTTTAGGGGCGGTGTATGACTGCATTTAGACTTTCTACGAGGAAAGAACAGAGTGGATGGCTTTGTCTATTGCATAATCTTATAAAATAACTTAAGTAAACTAACTTATAATAATAATATAATAATATCTGGCTTGATGATACACGAAGAAATAACTTGAAAAATTTGAAAAAGTTTCTTAGAGTTGTAACACTGTAGCTACTAGTAAAGTTTCTTAATCGTGCAGAGCCTTTACTATTAAGTTTCTTATAAACGGGTTTCTTATAAAAAAAATATGTGTAATCCATTAAAAAGGGGGGTTTGTAAATTTTATTGGTTGCTTGTTAGGATGAACTTCCCAGACCTTTCATGAACACCTTTTAACTGTTGATTACCTTTAAACATCAACCTAAACAATTGGCTGTTTATAGTCAATTAGTTTGGCATAAGCTTGTCATGATGTGCAAACAAACTTTCCTTCTTCAACTTTGTGACCCACATCACGCTAACAACGCAAAGAATTGAATTCGAAAATCCTGGCTCTATATGAAAATCAAAAGGGTTCTATTATATGAAAGTCAGTTATAGTGAAAGTGGAATTTTTAAGTAACGCTGTGTCACAGGTGAGCCATACATTTGGTTCTGGAGCACATTTTTTGTTGTTGTAACAAATTAAATTGAAGCAATAATGAGCAAATATTTGGGTAAATTTTTGAATTTTTGGATTGATTGGTGAAAACAGGGTTACAAAAAATTGTATGAAGCATCTGCAGAAAAATTTATATTTTGTTTTCAATAAAACTTAGATTGGCAACAGCATCTTATATTTTATGTTAAATATATATTTGTTTTAAGCAACTTTATGAAAACATATTTAGGATGGTTCATCAAATGCTGGAATACCAAGTAGTCCCCAGAGAGGCAGAGAACGAAATGGACCAGAAAGTCCACAAACAGAAGGGCTAGTTACTTCAAGTCCTACAAGACCAGATTTAGCACCATTTGAAGATGAAACAGACATTATTCTTGGAAACGATGTCCAAGAAGAGGAAGAGGAAGATGGGGAGGAACTTTTTGGAGATGCAATGGAAAGGTTTGAACATTCATTGATTTAAGGGAATTAATTTTTGAAAATGAAAATTACATATACTAGGTGTCCCTAGAAAAAGGTAACAGATTAAAGGCAAGCATTGCCTAGTGGTCAAGGCGCCGGACTCATGACCTCAAGGTTGTGGGTTCGAATCCCACCAAGGGCATACTTGCTACAAAAGTGTGAGGAGAGCTGCTAACTCTCTGTAATTCCAGGCAAAGGCAAAAGGAATCACAGGGTGTGGTCACATCAAGAGGAAGGACCTGGGTCGCCCCGATGGGCCCCCTGCACCAAGCGCAGAAACCCATACCTTGCAAGAATAGCAAGTGTATGTGCCTAAAAACTGAAAGGTTATAACCCGTGTTGATATAATAACCCGTGTTGATATGATAACTATAAATAGTTGATATGCAGTGTTTATTTTTGTAGTTTTAAATATATGTATGATAAATGTGTATGTTTTGTTTTTCTTCAGGGATTATCGACCAATTGCAGGCTTAGACAGATATGAGATTGAGAGTGGAGCTGATGAAGAAGAACTTAGTGATCTGAGTCCAACCGGAAGGGCTGAAGCAGAACAAGCAATGAGAAAAAGAGACAGAGATGAAGGGGTGATAACTGGAAGGATGAGAAGAGGGCTTCTGTATGGTAAGGCTTGCAAAGATGTAAAGTTTATTATATACATCCCCAGCTTTTGACGGTACTGCATAGTAGGCATAACACATTTTGTTGCAAAAATGATACCAAGTACAGTATGTACATATATTAATTTATATTAATTTAATATATGACTATATGGGTATATCTTTAAACATTTTCTCATGCAGTTAAATTTAATTCATTGCTGGATTTGACTCTGTTGTGTTATGTTGTTTTTCTAGATGATGATGATGATGATGATCTTGAACCAACTGCAGCAAGAAAACGTAGATTGGCTGAAAAAGCTGCAGAAAGAGATTATGGTGAAGAGGAAGAGGTCAGTTTGTAGAGATATAACAAATAAAACACTTACTATTAATGAGTTAAAAGTTTTTTTAGCTGTAATTAAATTTCACTAAAAAGATCATTTAATTGTGTTTCAGCTTTGAAATTATATTTTATGATTATTGACAGTGAACAATTGACTTTATATGTGATAACTGCTGTGTAGTTTACGTACCTACATTACAAGTTAGAATTCTGTGCTATTTGTAAATTTATAGCACTAGGTTTTATTACACTTTTCTGTGTTGTTTTTAAGAAAATATTTTTACACTTAAAAATGTTGATGAATTTAGTACATGCTGTTTGTAAGTAAAGGTATTCAATTTTCTTTTTATAATTAACTTCAAAATTATTGGAAGAGCAGGCCTGTACATATGAATCTTAGTGGGCGTGCGGCAATTCCCACGCCTTGACGATTTTAGGTGTGCAATAACAATTTTAGGCCGAAATGAACGTTATTTCAGGCCTCGTGCACATCACTCTGTTTTCATTTTGATCCGTTTTTGCTGCTAAAAACGAAACTGGTTTATGTCCCCGTTTAGACTCAGGGTCAAACAGAGTCTCAGGGTCTCAGGTTCAGAGTCTCAGGGTCAAACAAATTAACATTGTGGTTAAAAATCGATCTTCATATCATATCACACTTTTAACAGTCATCGAACACGCTCTCCCATGTCAAGGTCGATGTCTCGTTCTTCTTCAATTGTTATTTCTTTTCGTCCAATTTGTTTCTTTTCTTGTTCTTTTTCTGTGCGTTGTCGTCCATTTTATTCAATCTGTTACATTTTTTATAAAAATTGCTGATAGGAATTAGCGCTCTGAATAGAACTTTGCTCGTGCGATCAAAAGCCCACCTTGAAAACTTTAGGCGTGCGCGTGCGATCACACACCTTAAACGTACAGGCCTGGAAGAGTTTTGATTGTGCAAATAAGTCCTTTGTTTGAATTGTAGTTGATTGAAAGCATTGAGAATTTGGAAGATATGAAAGGTCATTCTGTCCGAGAGTGGGTTTCAATGGCTGCACCAAGATTGGAGATAAAAAATCGTTTTAAGCAGTTTTTGAAAACTTTTGTTGATGATTCAGGGAAAAGTGTATACAGAGAGAAAATTCAACAAATGTGTCAAGGTAAGATGAAAAATATATTCATTGATTGTAGTAGATAAATTGGTGTATGTATGTTTGAATAAAGAATCCTCCAAAAAAGAACTGAACTGACAATGATATAATATTTATTTTATTTATTAATAGCCAATAAACAGAGTTTGGTGATTGACTACAATATTTTGGCTAATGAACATCAAGTACTTGCATTTTTTCTTCCTGAGGCACCAGCTGAAATGTTGAAAATTTTTGATGAGGTATGAAGCTATGTAATTTTCAAACAAATGTAGAGAAATGCTGAGTCAAATATTAGCAATGCCTCTTGCAAACTGAGTTTTCACTGTTCATCCATTTATCTTGTTTTTTGATGCTTCCATTTTAAATGCAATGCATTGACTTTGAGGAATGATGCAATTTAATGTACCGGGTGTCCCAAGAAAAGGCTACAGATTTGATTGAGTGTAACAATGAAAATATTACCCAAAATGCTACAAAATGTTTTGCTGTTGCTCATTTTAAAGCCTCACTCACACATGCAAA
This sequence comes from Phacellophora camtschatica, assembly GCA_036873815.1. NCBI lineage: Eukaryota > Metazoa > Cnidaria > Scyphozoa > Semaeostomeae > Ulmaridae > Phacellophora > Phacellophora camtschatica. Next base: position 110 of record JAYJMH010041697.1, on the reverse strand, counting down.
ACACAAGTAAAAATGGAGCAGAACTAGCATATATATATATGCTATATATATATATATATATATAGATTACAATTATATATATTTATATATATATATACAATGCTGGTAAG
>JAYJMH010041686.1:0-15000 GCA_036873815.1 Phacellophora camtschatica | reverse complement strand
CCCCCCCCCCCCCCCCCCCCCCCCCCCCCCCCCCCCCCCCCCCCCCCCCCCCCCCCCCCCCCCCCCCCCCCCACCGCAAACATTTTCTTCCAAGAGGCCGGAAAGAAACTTGTGCTGATGTTGACAAAAAATTAACAAATCTCAGTTTTTAATTTTTGATTACCAATAAACTCTAATGATTCATAATTTTGTTTGTGCCGTCAAAACTTCTTCACATTCATGAAGCCAACTTTCCACTTGGTCGTTTTGGTCGTTTGGATAGTTTTAAAATGTTAGAAAGACTCCATGAAAACATGGTCACGGGCCACAAAATATTGCGTTCGCGCCAAAATTTGCTTCTTCAATAATAAATAATGGCAGGTTTCCAGTCGTTGTTAGGGTCGTTGGCTGGTTTCCCCTGAACTGTGGATCGTTAAGTTCTCTGAGATAGGAATTTTTCTTTCTCAGCAACCCAATCGTTAGGGTCGTTAGAAAATAGGTTTCCTCCAGGTCGTTTGTTTTTTGGGTATTTCTCAACGACCAATTGGAAACTAGGCTTTGTAAGCTTTGCTCTCAAACTGGAGTGTGGAAAGAAGGTTGATAATTCTGCTACTCAAAAACTCAAACATTTTCAACATTCAATTTCAACACTCAATTCAGACATCGAACTGTCGAGTCAAATTTAATTACAACAATTATATCCTAAAAATAAATTTATTGTGAATCTAGTCGTTTTAGACAAAATTAGACTAAAGTTTATAATGCTCTGTTAGATTATTTTGAAATTGGAAAGGTAGCCAAACCATAGTGTTTAAGAAACACGAGTTATTGTTTCAATGGCAATTTATTCTTATTCTTCCCTGTGTCCATGTTCCCGTGAAGGTTTGTTGCGTCAGTGATACAAGTGATACCTAAGGAACCAACGACTCACGTTTCTCAAATCCTATGGCTCAAATCCAAACTAATTAAATCTAAGTGAAATTTATTTCTTGAATCTAAGTCGAATTTTTTTTGTCGCATTTTTGATAACGAAAATATTAACTGAATTTGACTTGAATCAAGTGCGACGTTTTAAGTAAGTTTCGTAGTAAGTAAGTTAAGTATATTGGGCAATCTTCACAAGCGTAGTCAACCTAAATCTGATCAGATCAATTCTTTTACGTAAGTCGTTTTTAATGCCAATTAATTTTAGATACCGCATAAAGTGGAGCGCATGCTTTTCTCTAAATTTTATTGGACGGTACTAATTTTTATCAAGACTTGCGTTTTCCTGATTAACAATAAATTGTTAAAACATTATAAAATTAGACCCTATACTTAGCCGTAATATTATTTTTAAAATCATGTCAAATAAGTGTTTGGTCACAACAGGTTTTCTCGCATCTCAAATTTGTTAATTCAGAGGACTCAGCAGTGTAAGATTAATCCCCTATTTCTGTTAAAATCTATCGCTGAAAAACTGTAAGGAGATTGTAAGTAATCTTCTGGTTTTTTCCAAGCATTTTGCTGCAACTTCACGCAGTCATGGACGTCTAGCGGATTATTTTTTAAATTTTTTCTCAGACTTTTGCGATGATTTTTTACTTAACAATGCTAACAGCAAATTGGCGATTAGCCCTTGTCCCATACTTGCAAAAATGTGCGTTTTGAAGATATCACCTGGATGATGTGCAACTACTAAAAATTCATCATTAGATAACGAGTAACCCGACATGGTATGTGTTATGTTCTTTTAATTATCAATGCTTAGGCTAGCCTGCGTACAGAACGTGGCCAACGAAACTTGTTAACACTTAATTAAACTTGGTTATACTTGTTACCGAATTTTGTTTACCACCGTTTGTGCGCAATCTATGCTTTGACTTACTTAAAATGTCGCACATGTGTCGAGTTAAATTCAATTGATTTTTAGACTCAAGTAAAAGATCTCTTTACTACCTAAAGTAAAATGTGTCTATTCAATCGTTAAACGTTAAACAATCGTTAAACGTAGATTATTAATTCGACTGCTTTCTCATGAGCATCAAAAACATGAGTCGAGTTTGACTGAAACTTGACGCGTGGCTTCAAACGATAAACTCATTGAATTTTAAAGCTAAACTGACTGAGCCTTTCAGGCAATATCTTCGAAAGCTACTGCATACTTGGAGGTGTGTGGACAAATTTTTTCAAAAACATTAAAGAACAAAGGTTTCATCAGAAAGTGTAACATCATTGATTTGGAATCATTTGCTTTCCGCCGCTTTTAACGGCATCACTATAACGTGTTTTAGTCTTAAACATACTATGCACATTCGGTTATGTAAATGCTCATGTATTTTGTCTAACAAACCGAACTTGGCTAAGTTTAGGCCTACAACTGATTTCGAATTGATCCTCTATAATGGTAACTCACTTAATTTTATCTTCTTGAAAAAGATTTGAGTTAGCGCGGTTCGACTGTATTCTTAAACACAAACCTTCAGCTCAGGCCTGCTGTATACGAGGTTCAATTTTACATTTAGATATACTGAGTTCTACCTGATATGTTTACCTGTTAGTCTATTAAGGCATAGAGCAGCCCTTTTCAAAGGAATTATGACTGGTTATCCATAATTGAAAAAGGGCACTTTGGCACAAAAGGCTGGTTGTTTACATTTTGTTTGTAGTTGTCCACAATTGATTGCTCACATTTAGGGGGCTTGTTGTCCATTTGGGCATGGTTTACATCATCAAAAAGGCCTTGGTTTGAGCCATAACATGCCGGTCCCTACAGGGTGTTTCTGGAGAAGCTTTAGGCCATGTTTAGAATCAACATTTGCTATTGTGGAGAAGCTTTAGATTCAATGTGTTTGTTTCTGATTGCATTTAATGAAAGAGACCTCAAGTTGGAGTCTGATGCCTTGGTTGGAAAAAAGAATCGAAAATTCGCGGAGTCACGCCCGAAGCAATAATATCAGTAAGGGTCAGTAAATAAGTTCATTTACAGCAGCTTTGCAACTGCGTAGCCTTTTTTGGACACCCGGCAGTAACACTTGGAAATAGCTGAAATTATGAAAGTGAGGCCCTGTTTTATGGAATAAGTAGTCCCGACTAATCGACACTATTTTTCTTTCCTGGATCCCGGTATTCAAAACAAACAACTCTACTTTCCAATTTGCGTTTATGTCAGAAATAAAAATATTGCCCTGCTAAGTGGGACTATTATAGCTGCCGAAATCTCGGCTGAGAGAGCCAAGACCCCGGCATGCCAAGACTACGTTTCTCCTTGTAAACAGAAACTGCGGGACTAATTTGATCATGAATACGAAAAGAGACCGCTTGAGTGGGTTTGGCGTCTTAAGATTTTGTCTCAGCAACCTGGTACTATTTTCTCCACACTGCACGCCACTCCCCCAAAGCGCGAATAGCTATAATTGAAGCTCGTATAGCTTCTTTAGATGTTTTTAGAATGATTATACAACAAGACGCATCTTCTGAATTGAAGCATATAAACAGCATTGTGAGGGTATCTTTGGTGGTAAGACCTGGTATCAAATATTGATGTTTCGTATATACTCACAAGCTGATGCTATTCACGACATTTTACCTCAAATGTGCAAGTTGTAATCAATTTAATACTGCTTGTCTTCTCTTTAGTGGAAGGTATTCAAATATTCTCAATCCAAATGGTCAATTTAGGAATTCAATCATCTTGATATTATTGTTGATATATGTGGTTTACCAGAAGCAATTATCAATTAAGTTTGTGTCAATAGTTTTATCTGAACAAAATTAAAAATTAGAAACGTTAAAACTGACGAAGGATGATTATGTAAAACAAAGGCTTCAGGTTTTGAACATTACCAAGCAATTATTGTTTTCTGGAATTTTATTTTTTAAGTGCTCCGATAATGAAATGGAAACAATCAAAATCACGAAATACCAGGTGTCCCAAAAATGTCCCCATGTTTGCAAAGTTCCTGTGCAGATTGTTGTTGCTTGACGTTGATTTGATGTAATCTTCAACTTAAAGTTTGTAATCATCAACTTAAACCTTGTTTGCCGAAATCTATTTAATCCCTGAGCTATACGAGAAGAAAACCAAGGTTAATGGCTTCTTCAAAGTTGTAATGTAGCATTTTCAGCAGATTGCAGCCAGCAGGAAGATTTCAGTGATTATTGGGTAGATTTTGGAAAACTTTGGAAAAGGTTTCAAGCTATAATTTAAAGCCTCTTATATCAAATTCAAGCAATAACAAAATTATGAAAACTAATACTCCTCCACAGTAGCTTTGCAAACGTGGGGACATTTCTTTTGGACACTTAGTAATAGTTTTTCCGTATGTAATGATCGCATGTTATTAAGAATGCAATCGTATTGGACAATTATGAAATCTGTTAGTTTCTCCTGTAAGTATGTTTTAGACCTTTGGATTAGAAAGAATCATCAGTCTTATGAGTAATCAAATGAAGTGAAATTTGTGTCTTGTTTCTTTCCTTGCCGAATCTATACGCAACCGTTACACATTAGCCGTTTCTTTCTACGGCGTTTAGTAGAGGGCGGAACTTCTTCTCATGAAAATCATCAAATTTTGCAAGCCTGGATCTTTCGTGAAAATGTTCATCTGAAAAACATGGAAAGGCACTGACAACCGGAGGAAGGGGCATTGATTTTGTTGAAACTCTTATGTTTTGCGATCCATGGACGATATGAAGTTTGGAGGGTCTGGATTTCGCTTCGTGCGACCTTTTACGTTCTATTTTCTTCTACAAAACTAGTCATTTAAGAAATGAATATACGCTACGGATGACCCCGCGTGTATTTTAAATGCAATCAAACAAGCATATCCAATCCCAAATCTACTGCAATCTAGCACTCTTATCACGGTTTATTCTTTATGCTTAAAACTCGATTGTATTTTCCCTAAATTATTCATGTCCAACACGTTGAAAACTCATTGCTTTGGCTTTTTATAACTACATATTTGGTCTTAATACGATTTAATCCTGACTCAGTATTTGTTGGATTTTGAAGCTTTTTCACAAACAGTGCTGTTGACGGGGACTTTGGGATATTCGGCTTTGTTGTTTTCTTGTGGTTTTTAGACCCCGAAAATGTCTTTCTGTAGCAGCAATTGGGACAGCGGACATGTTTTTCCAAAAATATTTTTGTGCTATTGCATCAGTGTTATTTGTTCTTTGATTAGTCATTTTAATTACAAATGCTTCTTCCAGCTCTACAATAGTTATTGTAAATTTGCGCTCATTCTATTCAAGTGCATTTACTTGACTCCTATAGTTTCCTTGTGGTCGTTAAATTGAAAATAATTTTTCTTGTAAACTCATAATTGTTTAAAATGACATCAATATGCTCAAACGAATTGAAACTTGACTGCATAGAAATTTAAATCTCGCATTTTAACATCGTCTTTTGTGATGCTTAACAAACCATATTTTTAAACTCATAATGTTAAGTTTAATTAAAGAATTCTGAAGATGTTCGCATATCAGATAACTAATTCTGACAAATGGATTATTTTTATGAAATTTGGTTTAGCAACTGGGGTCATTTTGTGTGTTCGTGCCGGTTTGAATTATTGCGTTAGCTTAATGCAGCTAATTTCACTCGTGCTTTTAGCGTCTTTAAGCGTCTGTTTTCAAGCAAATAATTTATTTCACCGCGTGCGTTTGAACATACCAGTGTTTTTTTTTACATAGATACATGTTATGATAGGCCAATATCTTATGTTGGAGCGCGTTCGTTGTAGTATTAGTTCTTCATATCATACCACAACGGGTGTAATTTGTCGCTCTCAGCATTTGTGTTTTGAATCAAGTAATTTACTTTACTGTCTGTGTTTTAAAATATCAGTGTTGTTTTACAGATATATATGATAATGTAGGCCAATATCTTCTTATGTTGGAACATTTTAATTGTATGATTAGTTCTTCGTATTACTACAACGGATGTAATTTGCCGCTTTCAGCATTTGTGTTTTGAATCAAGTAATTTACTTTACTATCTGTGTTTTAAAATATCAGTGTTGTTTTACAGATAATGTATAGGCCATTATCTTATTTTCTTATGTTGGAACATATTCGCTGTATGACTAGTCCTTCGCATTACGACAACGGATGTAAATTGTTGCTTTCAGTATTTGTGTTTTGAATCAAGTAATTTACTTTACTATCTGTGTTTTAAAATATCAGTGTTGTTTTACAGATAATGTAGGCCCCAATATCTTCTTTTCTTATGTTGGGACACATTCGTTGTATAACGGATGTAATTTATCGCTTTCAGCGTTTGTGAACATGAAGGTTTTAAATATTTTTAAACATTTGTGAGTCTTCTGTTATTGATTTTTCATTTTTGGTAGCATAGGAAAGTTTTATATTTAATCTGTCTGATTTTGTTAAACCCAATAAAATCATATGATTTTATCACATGTTCATAAATACTGTGAATTGATAGGTTATTTGCAAATTTTGAGATTAGCCAGTCAAATCACGGATATCTTTATCACATGATCGTAAATACTATTGATGAAATAAAATTATGCTTTGTTTTTTGTAATTTCCAGATATAGCAGCATTTCTTCCTGGTTCTCTTCAGCCATGATAATCACTGCCCACTACACTCACTATACATACTCACATCTGTTTCTACGAAACTCTTTGCAACTGCATATGGCCAAAAATGATTAATTTCTTGAAGTGATGATATGCTTGCTAAATTAATTCTAATTTAATTGTTTTTCGTGAGTAAAGCTATTATTGCTGCGTCGCACAGTCCGCTTCAATAATGAATAATGTTTTCTCAATGTGACTGGGATCAGAAGGTTTGTGGGAGATTTATCTCTGTTGCTATAATATAATAATATAAGTATGAATATACACCCTAATACAGTATAATACTATCTGCCCACGTCTTTGCATACATTTATCAACGGGGAAAATAGAATAGACTAAAATAAATCCAGAAACTAAACTAATTTCTGCAGTTTTGCATCGAATTTTACTGTGACAAGAAGACTTGTGGGTAAATGTTTAGGCTCAATCTCGGCTGCAGAAAACATTTGTTGGCATCTTGAAATAAATCAGTACAGTATAGGATCTGAGAAATAGCACTCAAGTATCACCATTTGCCGGCATTTTGGAAAACTGGGTAAAAGGAATCTGCTGTAAAAATCAAATATATTTAGGATTCTGTAAGATAAAAGATTCGCTTCTGAACATGGCAATGAAATTTGTCACTGTAAAGAATAGATTTCACACGTTCAACGCAGCCAAACTGTGATCATAATTGCTTTTCTGCTCATTTTGGTTTGATTGATTGAACCTTAAGGAGAGGTGGTAATCAAGGTGTGAAATTTATTCTTTTAAATCGCAAGCCGCATTGTTGTGCTTGAAACCACAAACTTGTTTGACGAAATTCCTCATAGATATGATAACATATCCTTCCTTAATGACACGCATCTTTTATTAGAAACCTGTTCTTGAGAAACTTGCTCCTAAAATCACCAAAAGATAGTTTAAGATCAAAAACAGATTCATTGTGCAAAATAAAATTCCTTATAAAATAAATGCGTGTATCGCGAGTTTAGACCCCACGGCGATCCTATGACAAACCATAGTCATAAACTAAGCTTCAAAATAGCTTGCTTTATGTTGTTTAGAGTTTTGCAAACATTCTGCAAATCCGGTGAGAACCTTATACTTGTAATTCACAGTAGCATTCATTCAACTTCAACATTCATCCGTCAATTCTAACCATCTGAAAGGACGTGAATGAGCAAAAACTAGATTTGATAAATATCTTCTGCGGCTTAACAAAATGCATCAAAACCAGGTCGCTAATAAAAACGCAAAATTTCATGTGTATTAAAACCAGTTCACTAATAAAAACGCAAAATTTTATGTGTATTAAAACCACGTCGCTTATAAAAACGCTAAATTTCATGTGTATTAGAACCACGTCGTTAATAAAAACGCTAAATTGCATGTGTATTAAAACCAGTTCACTAATAAAAACGCAAAATTTTATGTGTATTAAAACCACGTCGTTAATAAAAACGCTAAATTGCATGTGTATTAGAACTATTTCGTTAAAAAAAAACGCAAAATTTCATGTGCATCAAAAAGCCAATCACAAAAACGCTAAATTACATTTGCATTAAAGCCAACCTTGTAATCGCACTTGAAGTCATTATGAATTTAAACTTCCCAAATTTATTTCTATATTCATAATATATGATAATATATTCTTATTTTTTTGCAGGAAAAACATAAAATTTGAGAAGATTGTGTCAGGAACAAGAAAGTGATTTCATCTCTGTTTACAGCCAGTAATGATGGTTTCTGCATTGTAAGGTTCGTTTCAATATCTTTCTATTTAAAAATAAAAGGCAAATTTTTGCAGTTTTAACCCAGAATACCCCCTAATTCAATGTTGGTGCAAATAAAAAATCATTCAATGCTGACTTGCAAAATAATATTCAGAACCACGAACAGTGATATAGGGGGTGGGGAGTTGGAGATGTACGAGTAATTGTCTCTATAGTTTTGCCCAGGATTGCCTATTTGCCGGATGTGGCTTTAAATCCGTGAGGCAAAAAATCTTAAATTGTATACAAAACGATGTTCGATGGTAGAATTTGGGATATCATCTAGTCACCTGCAACCTTGTTTACATGACCAAAACTGGAAAATAAAATAGCCTTCATTCGTGAGCTTTCAAGTCAATTTAAAAACCATCATTTGTTTCCAGTCCACATTTTACATTCAAGCAACCTGCTTGCTTCTTTATTGACTTGGTGAGTTTGATCATAGAGTCTTAAATTTTAAACTCCAAAATCGCCATTAAAGCAAGCAAGTTGCCCTAATGTCAAAAAATGGACAGGAAATAATTTTTTTTTTCAACTCAACTTAAATGCTCATTAATTAAATCAAATATAATTTTAGATTATTGACAAGTAAAAGTGGTTGCAGATGACTAGATGATATCCCAAACAATAAGTTCGTTCTTCCGACGTCGTTTTATATACAGTTTGGTATTTTTTTAGTCTCACAGATTTCAAGCTACAGCGTTGCAAATATTGATAGTTTTTTTTGGATCACTCGGTATCTGTATTTGTATACACCGATAGTTGTTGCTATATTGCTTTAAAATTGTATAGCCAAACGCCACTATATGCTAGCCTTGGCGGGCTTTGAAGCCAGAAAATTTGTACGACTTTTGTTAAGCTTGACCAGAGCTCAAAAGTTGGTAGAAAACTGTCGATATTTTAATGTAAGCGACTATAATCGTGTAATCTGCAGGCAAAGAAGATATACGGTGACGACAAAAATTTGCTGTCTTTGTTTAGATATAAAGAATTTCATTTAAAGACTAAATCCATACACGGAACTAAATTACAATACATTAAGAAATTAAAGTAACGATACATTGATAAATTAAATACATTAAGAAATTAAAGTAACGATACATTGAGAAATTAAATACATTAAGAAATTAAAGTAACGATACATTGATAAATTAAATACATTAAGAAATTAAAGTAACGACGCATTGATAAATTAAATACATTAAGAAATTAGAGTAACGATACATTGATAAATTAAATACATTAAGAAATTAAAGTAACGATACATTGATAAATTAAATACATTAAGAAATTAAAGCAACGATACATTGATAAATTAAATACATTAAGAAATTAAGGTAACGATACATTGATAAATTGAATACATTAAGAAATTAAAGTAGCGATACACTGATAATTCAAATACCTTAAGAAATTAAAATAACGATACATTGATAAATTAAATACATTAATACGTCGATAAACATGCGAAATACAGAATATTAAAACAAATGAAACAAATTAATAAATTGTATGGATAATTTCTCAATGCAGGAACTCTCCAAGTAGATGGACTAACGGGAGAAGAGTCCCCATCCCCCTGATTTTAACATTGAACAAGAACGTTTTAATTAAAAGTAATTGCTTTTATCTATCAAATGTAGGGCTAAGTGATAGCAAATTACTTAAATTTTATATGCAAATAATATTCAGAAATTTTGTTTAGAAAAAGCTGCTCTAATTTCTATAGGAACATCATTCCATAGTTTTGCGCCAAAACATCTTAGAGCTTTCAATCCATATTGTGTAGTGTTTTTATTTTTCAAATGTATATCACTCCTAATTTCCCGTCTAGTTGAATGTTGATGTACTGAAGAATCAAGTAAGAAAAAATTGTGAACCAACTTGGGGATGTTTTTCTAACTGAATCATACACAAACCTCAGTGATCTAAGCTGAAAGATTTTAGGAAGTTTTAAAATTTTAGATCTCTGAACATTGGATGGGTGGGTGTCATTGGGGGTGTTGAAATGTGATTGCTGTATGATTTTTTTTCTGTATTTTAAAGATTGTGTCAAAATATTTATCATAGGCATGGCCCCCAAACAACTTTACAATAATGTAAAAAGGACAAAAACAGAGAATTTTAAACACAAATTGGGACGAGGTTTTAAAATAGAACGAGGTTTCTGATTTTTAAAAACATTCTACAAGTTCTTGCTAATTTTTCTGAAAATTCTGATAAGAGACGTTTCCAATTAGGATGCTTATCCAAATAATTTAATAATTTATTCCCCATTTTTGTTAGATGGAAAATTATTTGATTCACAGTATATATTTGTATCATCAGCAAATAGATAAAATTTTGGTTTTTTAGAAACATTTGCCAGATCGTTAATACATAGAATAAGAAGAAGAGGACCTAGGACAGACCCTTGGGGCACTCCACATGTGATTGTAAATATATCAGAATTAGCACACCAAATTCACTGTGTGTGCTTGAATTTGGACGGATTTTGTTAAATTTTAGCTGAGCGGGCAACGAAGATGCACAGTAATGACCGAAATCTTTGTTTCTTGCGATGAAAATCTGCTGTGGCCACAGAGCTGTGATTTTTTAATTTTGAAATGCGCCAGAACTCTTTGTAAACTTTTAACCAGGTCTCCTTAATTGTTTACTTGTTGTCATTTGTAAAATAATTTTTTTATTAGCATGACTCGTGACACTTACAGCCCGTCGTGATGAAACGCAAAGCAGCTTCACCTTTTGCCTTCTCAATAATGTTTATTCTTGTCAAACTTTACTCAGTGGCACCATACATACATTCAACGACGCTCATCGACAAAGAAACCTCTTACGTTGCTTACCAGAACTGGGACACTTCGAAGATAACCGCAGTTTCATTCAGGTTCAAGACGTACTGCTCTCATTGTTTACTTATGTATGTAGATAACAATATAGGGACAACAGAGAACGAAAACTTCTTGCTGCTAACATTAAAGAATGGACAGTTGGTTGTGAATGTAAATAAAGTAAACAGCCATGGAACATTGATAAAAAGGCTGATTATTTCTAGTAATTTGAACAATATCGAGTGGCATCGAGTTGAGATTAAAACTTCTGGGTCAAATTCGTTTATTAAAATTGACAAAGAGAACAAATCTTTGGCTGACGAGAGTCTCAAATTGTCTTCAAGACTGTATCTTGGTGGAATAGGGAAGGATGACAATATATCTAAAGTGGCGAGGACTTTAGATATGGATTATTTGAGGTAAGAACATTTGTTCAAGTCTTATATCACAATAGAGAGGATTTGGGTAGGAGCATCAGCAGGAGTTTGTAATCATGGATTACCGCATTTCATCCTTTGAAGGGCCATTACTGGATTTACCTCTTGAAAATGAAACGTTTTACGTTGCTAAGCAATAGACCATGTGGCCGTTCCCAGGATAAAAGGGCTATTACTTTGGAATGGTTTTGCATGTGCTGCTCCTTGCAAAATGAAACTAAGATAGGATTTGAACAAACATTATTTGATGCTTCGTGGGCCAGTAGAATTACGATACAGAAATTTTAAAATGCAGAAAAATCTACATCGGCCCAGAAAAACAATTTTTATTCTAGGCTGCTCTCATTTAGATTAGTTGAATTAGCTCAATAGTGCATAATTCTTTCAAATCAGTTGCAGCTCAGCTTTGTCATTATGAAAATTAGAAATTTAATATGCCAGTAGATTTGTTCATAGTTTAAATATAGCAAATCAATGTGCAGTATTTATAAACAAGTGATAAAAAGTTTATTGTGCGATTGGCTAATCCCAATATGTAAACAAACCAGGGTGGTAGGAAGGAGCATTTTTATGATGGCAACAGGATCGCTGAATGTTTATCACACTAATTGTTCGCCAAAATACAATAAAAAAATAGTGCTTGAGGAAGGTTGTGACTGCCCCCTGCCCCACTGGGCACTACGGCCCTGAAACCTATAAGTCGATCAAATTACGAAATTTCTCGTGCTGATATTGCAAAATTTTATCTCATAGGTTCGTAGGATGCATTGGGTCCGTAAAATTTACTATGCGCAACGGCGTTCAAAGACATGCACAAGAGGTAGAACGAAATAGCGCAAGAACTGGATGTCTGAACGCGTGCAAAAGAAGCCCATGCAAGAATGGAGGGAAATGCCTCAACTGGTTCACATCAACTCAATGCGACTGTGTTGGCACTGGGTACCAAGGACAAATATGCACAGAGGGTATTGTAACATTTGTTTTATTTGTTTTTAGATAGAGGGCGAATCCAGAGAAATCTGAGGAAAGGCAATTGGTAATAGGGGCGATTATGCTTTTAAATCAATGAACAAAAAAGGATAACATGGGTTCTTAAAGGGGTAAAATATGGTGGAGTTAGATATTAGTCGAGACAATGATACTCTCCATCCCTAGTTATATGACAAATGTTATCATTCCTAAATTATACATTTCAAAATTACGTTTCGCGATGAGGGCGAATGTAAAACAGTTATTTGTCATATATCTAGACATGGCGTGTGTCATTATCTCGACTATGGTGTAACAGCCCCGTAGTAAGCGTAGAAACCAATAGTAAGCGTGGTAAGCAATAAATTTATAACGTGCAACTTTTAAATATCACATAAAAACGTTTAATATTATTTTTAAAGCAAGTTAAGGTTTAGAGACATGTTACTTTTTCTCAAACGATCAATTTGGGCTTTGAGATTTTGCGTTATCTGAATTGAAAACCAAACTGAGTCTTGAAAGCAAAGGAACCCAGACATAGGAACTAAATTATATACATACAAATAATATTACTCTTATAACACTATATTTAGTTTTTTTGTACTTTTAAAATTGTATGGATAAAAGATTGAGAGAAATACAGAGTAATCGCTTGGTAATATTTCTCACTAAAAAGGGCAAGCCTCCGGACACCTCCATCGTACTCGTCATGGGCGTTATCGCTTTTACTTTCGCTTTCGGCGAATTAGCCCTCCCCCCCCCAAAAAAAAAACTGAGAAATGCTTCCTCTGGACTTGTGTAACACCAACCATAAATATACAGGCAAAGATACCTTAACTTCAATAACTATATTCCAATTACATTCAAAGGCCCCTTAAAAAGTATAGCTTAATCAACAGTGTTGTTTGTTTGTTTTTATGTTTGTCTGTTTGCTTGTTCGTTCGTTCGTTCGTTTGTTTCTTTCGTTGTATTCAAAAAGACCTCAGAACAACAGAACAACAAAGTAAAAATTATGCAAAAACAAGATTATATTTCGTTTAAATCTGTGTGACGAAATGAAGACAAAACTCACAGTGTGGACGAACAATGCACACAAACATTAGACCAGGATTACGGTAGATTTTATCCTATTTTTGCAGTCTGTTCATTCATATAGGCTAAGTAAGTCGTTGTATATTTGAAAGACTGGCTCAGAAAACCACTTGAAGGGTATTTAATCTTTCGAATGCTAAACCAATTTCAATCTGTTGTCCTACAAAATATGTTCCATAATAAATCTCTTTGCCTCTCACATCGGTATTGGGAAGTACGCCAGTCATAAAGGCATTGCAATGCAGATGCATTGATTTCGAGACGGTGATGATGCGAAAAACGAAACTGTCAAATGTATATATAAGCAATGAAGTCGCAAATTGAAAGAAATAACAAAAAAGAAACTAAAACGTTTGGAAACATGTTTTGGTGCTGGATGAAAGATATGAAATTATGATGTGGCGCTATTTATTGATGATCAGTAAGTAGGAATGCTTGAAGAAGGGAATTTAGGGGTTGCTTATGTTAGAGATTAGGTATTTTGGAGAAAGAGCTGGTGCAATACGAAGATATTGCACTGTTGTTTTTACTGCAATGGTGTTTCTTTTTTCATATTTTTTGTGTTTTTGTCTGGAAAAGAATAGCAAAGGAAGCAAAGTAGAGCATGCTACGTTAGCAAAGCCAAATAACGAGTTACAAAGCTAAGAAAGGTAAGGCGGACCATACCCCATGCTGAGTGGATGGGATAACGCCCCTCCACAAGATTCCTGCTTTTCCCATTGTGTTCATACAATTTATGTTTCCGATAGAGCTAAATCAGGCTTTCAGCTCCCCATCCCACTTTTGAAACACCCCGCCGCCCTTGAACAGGGTTGCAATATGGATAAAAGATTAACGTAGCATTTTACTTGATTTTCTGTCGATAGAAAAGACCAAATTTAAGTCATGAACAGGCTTGATTAATTCCCTACGTTTCATTTAATGTTCTTAATTCAGACTAAATCTTCCTACATTTATGGATTTTGCTATATTTGTTATGATCATATAAGTTAAGAAAATGAAGCACCAATGATTTAAGGTTTTTGTTTAATTTTACGACTTATGATATATTCTCATTGTGAAATACATTACTTCCCATGCTGGGTGAGTGAGTGAGTGAGTGAGTGAGTTATGAGTTATCGTATTTAACGTGCCTAGCCCGCGAAGATCTCGAGATGACTTGTTTCAAGCAGGGGACACGGGTTATACATAACCTTTCAGTTTCAGGCACATACGCTTGCTACTCTCGCAAGGTATAAGTTTCTGCGCTTGCGCAGGGTGGTCCATCAGCGCGACCCCGGTCCTTCCTCTCGATGTGACCACACCTCGTGATTCCTTTTGCCTTTGCCTGGAATTACAGAGAGTTAG
>JAYJMH010041675.1:0-15001 GCA_036873815.1 Phacellophora camtschatica | reverse complement strand
CCCAATGAATATCTAAATAATTTGTTATCATCAAACTGGACTGCATGACGACATCTTAAACTTTACAGGGTGCTAATTAGTATCAAAATAATTGGTTATCATCAAACTGGACCACATGACCTGAATTTTGAACTAACTAGAATATAGCAACTAGAATTTGAAATGACTTGGCGTTTTTTAAATTTATTCGAAAGCTCATTAATGAGGGAAATTTAACTTCCAGATTTGGACAGATAACTTTGATTGCAGATGACTGGATGATATCCCATCCTCTAAGTTTGCCTTTCCGACGTTGTTTTGAGCACACTTTAGTATTTTATGCCCTGCAAACGGATCTTAATAGTATTCTCCAAAGACAAAGTCTCAGTAATATTAAGAAAAAGAAGTAGGCCAACTAAAGCAACTAGAATCAATCAACCAACCCAACCAACCATCCAAACGTAAAAGTAGAAAAATAATCACTTACGTTCCTTGGAACAAAATCAAAACAAGAAAACAACACCTTTAAAATCAATGCAAGAAAATTCAAGAATCTTTGTGATTGGCTATAATCGTTAAAACCGTATAAAAGCAGGAATAAGTTCAACTTTCAAGCCATTCCGTGCAGTTAGTTATTCGGTTACGTAATCATTCCAGCAATAGCTTTCTGTGGCGATCTAACTGTTGTGGTCTTAAAAGCTCAGATTTAAAAAATTCAAAATTCAGGTCTGAATAATCTGCGTGTTTGTTAAATTAACAGTTTTTAAACTTTAGAACAGCGCGTGGGACTTTTGGTTAGGGTTAGCGGGATAGGCTAATCGGATTTGAACGTACTTTGAAATTTGCGGGACGTGAAATTACAAATATGTTGCGGAAAAGAACACGAATTATATGCTTGAGAAAATGTATGGGGGGGCGGGGATGAAGTTACTCTATTGTGTACCCTCTTTCTAGTTTCAGGTAGATTTTTCACCAACATTTAATTACATCTCACATTAATCAATTAACTGGTTGTTGCCTGACATTTAATGCCTATTTTCTAGTTTGGAAACCAAATGGATGTTCTGTACCAGGCAATCTTAATGCTCCTTACAAGAAAACCTTCCACCCAGCTTGCGTAAAGCATGACAATTGTTACTACCATGTAAGTATGTTTTGCATTTACTTAAAAGAAACGAATACAAATGATAGGTTTACATTTTTCATTTCAATTTAGACATTACAATTTTGTCTTAGCTACACGCTATAGTTTCTAACGTGTAATTTTGGGGAGACAGGGCAGTCATACTGAAAATAATTTTAAAACAGTGTAGTTTTTTTTGTTCTTCAGAAAGCCAAATTGCATTGCAGGATTATGCGGGGTGGTTTTTTTTAATTTGAATTAGAAATTAAAGCAATCGTAAATGAAACTAGGGGTGTCTTACTTGAATGCAGATTATTTTTACGAATTATTGATGGAAACGGTTTTTTGAAAGTTTTATTGTTCGAAAATTGCCGAAGGCAAAAAGTAATGGTGCCAATGAAGAAAAGTAAAATACACATTGCCTGCCTTTGAGAGCAGCCGGGGAGCTTCGGAGAAGGGAGGCGAGGCCCCTGAAATTTTTTGAACCACGCCCTTAACTTTGGCTATAAACCTCACCATTTTATTTAGCTTAACATTTTGTATCTCATGTCATTAAATGTTATATTCATTGACCTGCCTTCAACAGCAAAGAGTTTTTCTTAAGATTTTATATTTGGTTTCTGCTGGCGCGCACTTAATTGCGCACGGGGGTGAATTTCTTGCCCTTGTGGCGCACCCACGAAATTTTTGCTTTGGCGCACCCGAGATCTCGTTGAAAAGTTTCACACTTCGCAGTCCGGGTGCCAGCGGCGTTGACGGTGAGGAGGTCCTGCTGCGTCACGCCCTTTACTCTCCCAGTAATGCCCTTTTTATTGAAAAATATTACTAAGAGTACTCTGTATTTCTCTCAATTTTTATCTACCGGGCATCCCAAAAAGGTAATAGATTTGATAAAGGTTAACTTAATCAATACCTATATGAATATTAATTTTGATAATTCAATTTTGGTTTCAATTTTTGTCAAAGCTCTTAAAAGATTATGTTGTAGGATTTTCTGATTCACGGCGGTGTTCAAGACAACATAGCTTGTTTTTTAAAACACTTATTAGCAATGATTCCAAAAATAATCTTCATAAACAGTTTTCCTTGAAAAATTGTTTTTAAAACAAAAATTGCTGTTTTATTTGGTAGATTTTTGGTAAAAATGCTGAAAAGAGAATGCACTTCATAGTGGCTAAATAAGTGTTTAATTTTCATTTTTCGTTCAGTGTTTCCAAGCACCATTAAATTAATTTCGTAAAACGTTATGGTTTAGGTTGGAAGCAAATTATAATTAATATCTTAACTCTCGATGCACCAATAATATCAAACTAGGTATCAACTTTTAAGTTGACTAACTGAGAAATATTTAAAAAATTAAATACATTTGAGTTAAACTCGCAGAGTGAGCCTTAATCAAAGCTGTTACCTTTTTTGAGTATACAGTTTTAAAAGTACAAAAAAATGAATACATTGTCACAGAGTAATATTATTTGAATGCTTTATTGTTTAGTTCTTATGTCTGGGTTCCTTTGCTTTCAAAACTCAATTTGGTTTTTAAATTAGATGACATAAAATTTGTAAAGATAACTATTACCAAATTGATCTTTTGAGAATATTAAACATTTTATGTGATATTCTAAAGTTGTATTTTATAAAATCATTGGGGGGGGGGGGGGCTGAAGCCCCCCAGTTTCCCACGGGCCTGGAATATCACCACTCCATGCGATCCAAGAATTGTTAAATGACTTTATGGAATTAATGTTTTAAAGTTTGAATCTGGGAGGGGGAGGGGTACCTTCTTAATTTTCAATCCAGTCCATGCCAACGTATGTTGCTGACCCCTAAATATTGAGCTAATTTTTTTGTTACCCAAAATAGCAGTAATTATTTTTGGTATATTTTTGGAGATACCCCAAATATTGTTAACTTTTTTTACTTTTAATGATCAAGAACTTGGCAGTCATACCAATGTGTTCGAATTTTTTAGGCATTTATTGTCCACTAATGTCCCTTCACTCGGCGTTTATAAAACTTTTCTAAACATGCTCTTTGAAAGTTCTGACGCACTCCAAATATTGTTGAGCATAATTCACAGACCCCAATTATCAGCTTTCATTTTCTTTTGAATTCACGGACCCCAAATATTTCCATTTAACTGCGTCATTAATAAATGTTCTTTTCGTTTCAGAAACAATTGACACGAATAGGTTGTGACAAAAAATTCCTCGATGACATGAAGAAGATTTGCAGACGATTCTCTTGGTTGAAATCTTTGGAATGTCAAGGCGTAGCCTTTAGTTATTATTTGACAACAAGCAGTCTTGGTGAATCTTTTTACGGAAAAAATGGATAAATGTAGAAAGACCAAGTTCTTACTGACAGCGAGTCTTGATTGTATTCAAATATACAACAAGAAATTGTATACTTTCGCTTTCATTTTCGCACTGCATACCATTGAAAAAGAACAACAATTTTATGTCTTTTGAGAAAAATAACTTTGCTTATCCACCTTTATTAACACGGCTGCCATTTGGAAGATTTATGGAGATTTCGAGAAATTGAATTTTTGAATTGGTTGTGAATTTTTTTCTCGTATTTCTACTAACATTTTTGTCAAGTTCCTACTCTCGAGTCCAGAATAGACGCCCCCCTCCGCTTATTTGTTTTCCAGAATTTTTCTACCCTGGACATTTTTATTCCTTACGATCTTCCGATCGAAGACAAAGCGAATTCTCTCAGGCAGCAAATCGAAACAGACAAAGCCAGGTTTTGATTTTCTACTTGGGAGAATTCGCTTGGAATTGGCGTGTTGATTTCACTATTGTTAGAAAATCTGCCCTTGCTCGCAGAACCAACGACTGACGGGATCATTGGCACGTTTATCACAACTCCCCCAATCATTATATGTGACTTTTTCTTTAATGTTTCTTTCGCATTAACTTTTTAAGTGGGAAAACGAACAATTATTGAAAATGGGATTTTCTACGTAAAATTTGAAAATACACGTTAACTGTGTATAATTTTGCAATTAGTTCCGAATACCTATCCATAATAGCTGGAGTGTTTGTTGCTGTGTTTACTGTTTATTATTGTTTCACGACAACAATACAAGCTATTTCCAGCCCTCCTTGGAACAAAAGAGATTGACGGTAATAAACTCTTGCGAGCTGTGAAAAAATGTAGCTGCTTCACGATTCAATAAGATTTTCAAAACCGGAGAAATTCCCTTTGGCAAGTGCCTGACTGTTGAGCCATGTTCGGACACTGTCTTTAAGGCAAATCTGTATGAAGCCCCGGCCAAACGACTAGACTTTTCACTAGATTTTTCACTATGCATTCAATTCAGCCAAAAGTCTTGTGGTGCATAGCAAAATTCTTGTGGTGTATAGCAGGGGTGGCCAAACGGCTAGACTTTTCACTAGACTTTTCGCTCGAGTTTTTGCATAATTTGAGAGTCTCGATTTCGATCTATTGTCCATTGTTTTCCCTTTTCCAAAAAGGCATCTGTGTCGTCACTTGAAAACTTCATCTTTTTCCAAGTTGTAGTCTTTACCTCCACAAGCTTTCATTTTGTCTTTTTTATCCATAATAAAATTTTCTGGGTGCTATTCGGTTCCTGGCTCTGATTTCTTTCTTTGTGTTGAGAGAAGAACAAAAACTTGTTCTGTGCGTTGGCGGGAAAAACATCGATCAACAACGCTGATGCGCATGCTCACGCTATACATTTGTAGAGCACCTGGCCAAACGACAAGACTTCGCTCGACAACACCTCTGAACAATAAAAATTTAATCCCCTACTCTCGACTTTTTTGATCAAGATCAAACTTCACTATACATGTACATGACTATACACTCTATACACTTGAATACTTGAATAGTATGTGGCCAAACGATTAGACTTTTTACTAGATTTTCTGTATAGTGAAGCCTAGTGAAAAATTTAGTCGTTTGGCCGGGGCTTTAGAAAAGGGCACCAATATTTTCTATAAAAATAATTGGTACGTTTTTTCCACATTCGCCATATTGTAAATATTGCAATTCTGTAATTTCGAAAACAACAACTGACACAATTTAAGTACCCTTTTGACATTTAAAAGTAAACAGAATGTTCTTGGAAGATTCAGAACTGTGGTGAAAAGTTTTGGGAAATGGTTTTCTTTTTATATATGTGCAACTAATTGTTATTTCCCACTGATCTCAGTGTTATTTCCAGGGATTGAGACCTGTATCTTATATTGAGGGGAAGCACATTTAATACAAAAGAACCCTTCAAAATCAAGCGCGCAATTAAAACAATACTGGGTGTCAAAACGAAACAATTTTTGAAATATTTCTCGGTAGTCAGCTTTAAAATTGATACCTAGTTTATTAATATTATTATCGTTATTATTTATAGTTTATTGTACATCGAGAGTCGAGATATTAATTCTGAAAGTTAAAATTTGCCTCCAATCCAAAACCAGGGGTCTAGATCTTCATCTAAACTGCGTCGTTGGATCTTCTTAACCATAGCGTTTTACGAAATTAGTTTAATGGTGCTTGGAAACACACTCTGAAAGAAATCCGAAAACTGAAAATTAAACGCTTACTTATGGGTGCTAAGGCCAAAATTAAAACCTTTGGTTTTGAGTGGCGAGGAAAATCCGAACTTTAAATGTTACTATCTCAAACGATTAATATCAATAAACCAGATTTTATTCTCAAGTTGCCTATAGAGGATTACTTAAAAAATAATTTTTGACGGATTTGAGTAATATTCTCAGCAGTAGCCGTAAGCAAACATGTTATCATATTTTTGGGACACCCAGTACGTAAAACAACCAAAGAAGATTCGTTAAAATAACCTGCCGAAACGACTGAATGAATGAAACTTCATAAAAAAACAAATTTGCAGAACCTTATTCCCGCAAATTATGTTGTTTTGGCCAAAACGCAAAGGCGTGTTTATTTTAAAAGCCTTTATTTAAAGCCCAATTGATTTAAAGCCCAGAAGCCCTAATTTAAAGCACTTATTTAAAGCCACGAAAACAACAGTTGAAAAGAATCAAGTTGCACATAAACAAAGCACGAAAATGCCTAATGCACAAAATGTGTACATGTAATACATATATCCAGGCATTCCAGTTACTCCTAATTTTGGAGTACTGCAGTGAATTTGTGGCAAAAAAAAAGACCAGGTAAAGAAATAACTTTAATGCTCAGTTCGTCCATAGTCCATCCAAACAATTCACATGCATCCATCTCCCCCACCCCATTTCAACCCCAAGCACCAGTGTTGTTTTAAATTGAAAGATAACAAAGAAAGTTTAAAAACGTTCTAATTATTGGGGATTTTACTTTCATTCTAGTACTGCTGCACTTTAATAAAATAATCCATAATAGTAAATAAATTCGGTAAATTTTAAGAGAAATTAATAGAAACTATGGCCCCCAAATTATCTGTTTGCATTACACCAACAACCCTGTAAATGTTCTGTTAAAACCTTCTTACCGTAATAATTCGAATAAGCCCCGGGGAAGGGGCTTATTCAAAATTCGACCTTTGATATGGGGGCATATTCGAGAGGGGGGCCTTATTCAAAAGTCAGCTTCCCTGAGACTATTATCTCAAAAAAGCACGAGTACTATCCAAAAAAAAGTTATCTTGTATGAAACTCAAAATAGGTATGGTCGTACGAAAAAAAATTTCTACGGTTCTACGGTAAGGTATGGTCGTACAAAAAAGAATCTCTACGGTAAGGTACGGTCGTACCAAAAATGCGTAATCGATGTGTTGTTTTTTTTTTACTGAATCTGACATAATATCAGGGGGGGCTTATTCGAGAGTGGGGCTTATTTAAAAAAATAACCTTCGAGAGGGGGGAGCTTATTCGAGAGGGGGTGCTTAATCGAACTATTACGGTATCTGCATCATGTAAGTAACACATTGCACTGGGCGATAAGAGCATATTCTGTTGAACTACATCTTAAAATCTTGTGCAATGCTGCTGGGCGTTGAAAAAGAGCGAAAGATTTACGACAAAAGATTTACGACAAAACAGACAATGACACGGGTGACAACATTGTATTGCATTGTGACTTGCATTGCAAAAATAGAATCTTCAACTGGAAAAGTTTCCCATGACAATATATTTGAATTAAACATTTTGAATTGTCGACATGAAAAGAAAGATAATAAAAACCTTGTGTGAACACAAAATCGTTTGCCAACGTACCACCAGCATTGTTCAAGAAATTCATTATCAAAATTACAAATAGGGCAAAATCTTTTGCTAAATCAGTGCGGGTAAGTCAAAAGGACAGTTCTTGTTTTTCAGTTGTGCCCCCAAGCACCCCAAGCAGCTGATCCTTGTTTATTTTCCCCACCAGATGCAACACCGAGGGAAGGAAAATCTTGGGTATCTGCAGAATCTGGAACTTCTTGAGAGCCATTCCTTCCTCCCTGTTCCCATGGTGCTCCGCGCACGACAAATCCCTTGGCGTTCTTCTGCCCATTCTTCTCATTTGAGCTGGATCTTTGGGAAAAGTAATCTGATATGGTGTTGCGGCTGTCATAACGTTCGTGCACATCGTCAAGCTGAAGAAATAAGATAATAAGTAGAAAATAGAAATGTTTGCTGCAAGCAAGTGTATTATTCCACATTGATATAATATCACAAATATATATATATCTATATACCGGATGTACCAGAAAAAAGTCGCGCCGTTCCAAGGGCTACAGTAGAGGACGTGTTAGTTTAAAACTACATACAAATGTTAAATAGAAATGCATGCAAAAGGCTAACTGTTTGATATATCACACAAGCTTCTAGGGCTAAGGTTTCAAAATTGTCAATTCGAAGAAATCGCCATGAATTCCAGTCCACAAATTGAGCACCTCAAACTACTGCTCACGCAAAATCATTTGAAATAAATTCTTCCCTAAAAATGTTTTTTTGTCATGTGCATTTTAAAGTCTCCCAAGCAGATTTTGCGTGAGCAGAGGTTGTTTTGGCTGTTGAATTTTATGGACTGGAGTCTATGGTGACTTCTATGGTAAACTTAAAGTACGAGGTAATTTTTTACATGGAATTTTGATTGTCCTAGAATCTTGTGTATCATCGTAAACTCGAAGTTTATAGCCTTTGGCAAGTCTTTCTATTCAATATTTGTAGTTTAAAAAACAATATGTCTTATATGTCTTACCAATATGTCGGTATTGAACGGCAGGGATGCTGACTTTCCCCACATTTAAATATATGAAGGTGGAAACAAAGAAAACTCTAATACAACATGTACATAATAAAATATATGCACCTTATTTTCTTAATGAAGAAGCTACAAAAACGATTTTAAAAACTTTGTGCTGGATGGCCCAACAAATATTCCCTCCACCGTCTGCGCAGCTCCTGTGAAGGTGTTTCAGCTTGATAATTCTGCTTTTGAATGTATTTGAGTGGGGCTTTAACTAATGGTTTATAAGCTTGTTTGCTGAAACCTACTACCCATTAATCGCTAAGTTATAATGAAACTGCTTAAATGTGTTTAAAATGCTGCATTATGGCTTCAATGTTAAGATATAGCTCAGGGATGGATTACTTCAGTATATTTTGGCAAACAAGGTATCAAGATATACATAAATATACATATAATATATATATATATATATATATATATATAGTATATGCTTGAATTGTAATGTATATAATTGTAAATTTTCTCACATATTCTTCTTCCAACACGAGCAAATACTCTTCGCAATCATCAACAGCATCCTCAGGTCCAGTTATAGTGACGATATCTTCATTTGGGTCACGTGGGAAACGTATATCAACATTGTACTGTTCCATAATTTTTCGCACTGCTCGCCCCTTCTGTCCTATAATTCGATTGTGGACACGATGATCAATCTTGATATCAACTGAAACCAATTGGTCCTGAAATAAAACATTTCAAATAATTCAACCAATCTAACATCAAATATTCATGCATGCATTTTAAATAAGCCCTGTTAAATAACATTGCCCATTTTACTTCTAATGATACCAACAATAATGTCTGGTTAAAACGTTGGCAAAAAATGCAGAAAATCTTTGAGATATCAAAATCTTACAGCATAAGATTCTGTAAGATATTGCAGATAAAGCCCTATGAATACTTATTGCAGATTCATAAATACCAGATCATTTTCAAGATCCAGCAGATATCTGCAGAATCAGTGTTTCCAATGGGCGCAGTCTGCAAAACTTGAATTTTTCTGTTTCTAACTTCTCAAGATGTCTTTGAATACTAAAACGTCTTTTCTGAATTTGTTAAAATTCAAAATCTTACAGCATAAGATTATATCAATCTTACAAGCCAATTTCGTATATTTTCAAGGTAGATAGCTAAACTTACATGAATTAAAAAGATCTGAGCTAAAATGAAACAAAATAACGATACATCAACATATCTTTTTAAAAGTCTCTGTGACAGACAAAAAATACTTACCAATTGAGTGACCATTTCCAAGATGGCATCTTTGGCCTTTCCGCAGTTCTCTTCATAACCTGTCAAAGTGATAGCAGAATTTTCAGACTTCCCCTCCGTGCTCTGAGAAGGCACTTGAATTTGCACATTGAATTCAGCACGCAGTTTTCTGACTACTTCTCCTTTGCGGCCAATAATCTTAGAGTGGTATTTAACAGGAACATCAATTGTTAGCTGATGGCTACGCAGTTTCTATAAACAAAATAATAACATAAATATATATTTATATATATCAGTATAGTAATAATAATAATAAACGTGTACATATAGGTCATGGCATTCATGGTTGCCTATTTTTTACAATGAATCTGAAACCAAAATGAACAAGAAATAGCGAATTTACCATATTTAAGTCAACTAAACCTTCCTCTAGCCCCCCAAGTATAATAACATAGTATCCAAAAATAAAGGATCTTTCTGCTGAAAAAAAAAACATGGAAAAAGTCATCACAACTGACCTTATCTTCAATTTCTTCTTCAATCTTGGCAACTTTCTCTTTTAAAGCCTCAACAGCATCAGCAACGTTTTTTGGAGGTCCAGTTACAACAACATCCTCTGATACGTCCTTGGTTGGTGGAATGGCAATATTCACGCCATATGTGTTCATCAAGGCTCGAACTTCACCTCCATTTTTCCCAATAATGTAACGATGATGATCAAATAGAATCTGAATATGTTCAGCCACTGGAATATATTCCTGAAAAATTACAATATTCATAGGATTTTCTCTTTTTAAAGTAGAAATTGCAAATGCTTCAAATAAGCATTTTAGCAGCGTTGGTAACACAATAGCATCAAAAATCGACGAATCAAACTCTGATTTTTCTTTAGACTTCAAACAGCGTTCATTTTAAAACCCGTACAAAACCATGAGATACTTAATGAAGTTCGTAAGCTCAAAATTAAAAAAAAAACTGCAAAGCAATGATGATATTAAACTGTCTCTTATAAAAGGATGTTATTCATTATTATTAAAACATCTTACTTGTCCTTACAATTTGTCTTTTAGTTCTGGAATAGTCCCAGACATTTGGAAAAATACGAAAGTTATCCAAGTATTGAAAATTGCAGGCCCATATCTTTGCTATCATGCTTTGAGAAAATTCTGGAGCGACTTATTGCAAAAAGAATTCATCTTTTTTGAAGAAAAAAAAACATCTTGTATAAACTCCAGCTTGGTTTTCACACCCATGTAATTTTGTAAACGATATGTCGAATTACAACAAACATAACAACAACAACACAAGGCAAACCGATGACTATCAGCTTTACAGGTCATTACAAAATATGGGGTGACAGTTAAAAGTCTTTGTATTAAAAGTCTTAAAAATATTAAAAGTTTTAAAAATTTCAAACTGTTCTATACCAGGCTGAAATCGAATTTTATTAATAAATATTTGAAACTGTCAGAAATTGTCAGAAGCAAGACTTATGCATTTATTCTTTTTATACATTTGAAATAATTTTACATATCGTCACATTTTGCTATATCTTACGTAGTTGCGTAATTAGACCCTTGTTATTGTTGAATATATATATATATATATATATATATACATTCTCTTGCTTGAAAAGACAGTCATTACTAGTTTCATTGATACTATAATTTAGCGGCCCAAGCTAGATATCCTCCGGTTTTTCTTGGGTCGCATGTAATACGATTTTTTATACCTGGTGATTAAAAAAAGTTGTAGCGTTTGATTCGCTGTAGTTTGAAAGATACTTGTCCGATTTTGGTAATTAACATTTTGTTCTCCTGCTGAAAGACCAAAATAATTATTTTAGTAAAGTTTTGAGAATTTTGACGTTTTAATAATAGCCTGCCAAAAACATATAATGTCAAAAAACAGAATGTTAAAGCTGCTTAAAAAAAGATAAAAAAGAAAGATCAAAGAAATGTTGTTTTTTTCGAGATTTCGTAGTCCGGATTTTTCATGGTGCATAAATTCCAAAAGATTCTCTGAAAGGTGTCACCATTTTCAATGAATGCGTCGTACATTCAGAGTTGTGTTGTGATAAAATGTTAACCATTCCTTTTGATTAGAATGGCCTAATTTCTTCAATATTTCTTGGTATTTCGACACTGCCACACAACCAGTAAAATTTCCAGAACCAGTGTATGAGAAGTAGTCTCCAAAAACAGTTCAGGCTGTATCCCAATGTGGAGTGGAAATCCAAAACGAAAAGTGTAATCTTTAATTCCGTTTCCCAATGCTTAAAACTGAAACCTGGAAAGTTCATTGTCTTAACATCTTACCAGAATTACCAACTTACCAGAAGTTCTGCTTTGGCATTTTCAGCATTCTCCTTCTTTCCTGTTATCAAAATGATATCAGATGAAGAACGGGGACTTGCATTTTCATTCTCTGCTTCGTCTCCATTTTCTGCAGCATCTCCATTTGCGACAGCTCTTTCTGGGAACTTAATTTGCACGTTGTTCCTAGATGTAACCTCCTGTACATTTTTGCCCCTTTGTCCCATAACAGATCTGTGATGTTTTTGGGGAATTTCACACTGAATCGTAACAAGAGAATCTAATTCTTCGACCATTTCTTTGATTCTTTGCTTTGCTCCCTCAACACAGTCTGCAGCTCCCTTTAGGATGACACGTTTAGAGCCCTGCTCTCTCGGCATGCTTATGGAAACTCCACCAAATTCCTCAGCTATGTCTCTGAGGACAGCAGCTCTCTTGGCAGTAAAATGGCTGTGATGTTTCGGATCAACATCCAAGGTTCCTTCAACAACATTTTCCTATTTGAAATAAAAAAAAAGTGCTGAATAATTAAAAGATTGTTTGATACTTAAAACAACTTTACATTGTAAAACCAACTAGAGGACTCATTTTCTGTAAATCTTTTCTTTAACTAGATCCTCTATTCTTTTTATCATAACTTAGACCACAAGACCTTGAAGAAAACAGTATTCTTGTACTGATAGATTATGCTTATAAAATATCCGCGTATTAATATAACAAAATAGCTTAACAAAGAAAAAACAAAGAAAAACGTTCACAAATAATCAATATATATATATATGCTACATATATACTGTATTGTACATATAACCTATGCGATTTTGGACATCAACATAAATCTAAAGCAACAATTGAATCCAAATTTCATTAAAACAATTATATAGCTGAGTGACATACAAGATCCTGTATCTTCTTGATAAGCTCTTCTTTTGCAGCTTCGACAGCTTCCTGTTTTCCCATTATGGTAATCAAGTCTTTATCTGAGTCTTTAGCAGTAGGAAACATTATCCTAGCTCCAGTACTGTTGCGAATCTAAAAACATAACTTGCAAGTTTTAGGATCGTACATTTAATTTGTAATCCCAAAATATACAATCATTGACGTTGAGACCAAAACTTTGCAAAGCCACAAACGTCCGAATACTACCGGGTGTCCCAAAAAACCCTTACACGGGTTTTGCAAATCTTATGCAAAAACGTGGATAGGAAATTTTTCGTAAAAACATCTATTAAGCAGACTGATAACATACTGGTAATTTGTGACCTCGATTATCAAAAACACAAATGTAACAGCTGTGATATCGTCATCCATAATTTAAAGTCTTTTTCAGTGGAAACAACGTGTGTTGCTATTGAAGTGTTTCAGGCTCCTTGAAAAAAAAGTGTCATCGATTTCAAGTTGGTCAGTTTTCTTCCTTTCATATCTAGTAAACAAAGGGCTAGAAAACAAGGAAAGTTATTCGCGTTTTTTATAATCGAGGTCACAAATTACTCGTATGCTATCAGGCTGTTTAATAGCTGTGTTTACGAAAAGTTTCATATTCACGTTTTTGCATAATATTTGCAAAACCCGTGTAAGGTCTTTTTGGGACACCCGGTAGAGGAAGATTCATGTATGGCTCTAGCACGAAGAAAAGCTGTTATATCGTGATAGTTCATTTCTTTCCATTCCAGAGCCTTCCTTACATAAATCAAAATTGCTACAAACTTCTTTGTATGCTAGCCCTGCTTATATGATAACTTGACTTAAATTTTATCAATTCCAGCAATGGCCACATTAAATACCTTCAGCAGCTATGACGGCAACGTCAGCTGAAACGTCATGTTAAATCACCAAAATAAAGCCGATATCAAATTTACTTGGATAGACATTTTTCTTACTTTTTCCATATCAACAAAGTTAATCTATTTTAGAATTTGGGAAGTGGCAACACTTTTGGTAATGCAAACTAGCTGTACTGGGAAAGACCATTATGCTGTGTTGAAAACTAAAAACATACAGTAGATACAGCTGTTGCGATGTGCGTTCCGAAAGACAACAATATGTATATATATATATATATAAACAATATGTGTATATATATATAAAACTTTTGTAAAGAATTGGAGGAAAAACAAGACTTTATGTTATAGCACACTGAGACCTTTCAAACTTTTTTCTATCCCGGGTATGACTGTCAGAGTGTGACTGCTATTTACATAACATTTGACGAACTGAAGTTTAAGAATTTTAGTTTCTAAAATCTAAATAGTAGAAAACGAAAGAAACTGTCATAATTAACCTGCAATTAAGCTTTAATATATATAT
This sequence comes from Phacellophora camtschatica, assembly GCA_036873815.1. Classification (NCBI taxonomy): domain Eukaryota; kingdom Metazoa; phylum Cnidaria; class Scyphozoa; order Semaeostomeae; family Ulmaridae; genus Phacellophora; species Phacellophora camtschatica. The sequence continues at coordinate 847 of JAYJMH010041675.1, read as the reverse complement.
ATATATAAATATAAATATAAACATAAAACATTTAATTAAGAAAATGTATGAAACTTGTGGTAAAATAAAAGAAGAGTAAAAAACCATAAGTTCCTTTGAAAATATTTAAGGTTATAAAAAACCATAAGTTCCTTAGAAAGTTTTAAGTTAAATTATATATATATATATAAATATATCTGAAAAGAAGCTACGCTTGAAACACTGTCTCATATTTTTAAATTCAATAGTGCAGGATTATTTATTTACTTATTTTACATATATACCTTGCTAATATTGGTGCCACCACGGCCAATCAAGAAGCGATGATACTCTGGTTTTGCTCTCACTTCAGCAGTAAAACTACTCAATTGCCTTTCGTGGAATTGCTTCTCACTGTCAGTGGCCATTTCGAGCAGCTGACCTTTGGCTTTTTCCACGTCTTCTTTCACTCCTCTGATTGTGACAACATCGCTCTTTGCTCCTTCGGCGGGGAAATGAATGTGAACATCACCACATTCATCCATCACTGACTTGATCAATCGTCCTTTGGCGCCAATGAGCGATGTGTGAAATTTCTGAGGGATTGCCACCTCTACTGTCACTATGCTAGCCTGTATATGAAATATATCAATCATAGACGAGCAATTACAACTAACCAGAAAGTAAGGCAACTAAATGATATATTTCTACTTTACAGCAGAAGTGCTTGCATCATTTAAAATATTTAATGAACATAACTAGATATATATATATATATATTATATGCATAAACTACATACAACTGATTGCTTAGGGATGGTGTCCATAGGTTGTCTAAATTTTAGACGTAAATTAGACGCACATGAAATTAGACTTTTTCAGATTAGAC
>JAYJMH010041664.1:0-15005 GCA_036873815.1 Phacellophora camtschatica | reverse complement strand
CTACTTTCGAAATATCTTATATATAGTTAATAAATAAAGTTATTTTCGTTTGAATGTAATGAATTAGAAAATAACAATAAACCTGATCTTTATTTTTAAGGATTACTTAAAAAATTACTTTTGATTCTAGGATATATCATATAAGGATTATAACTTTTGACTGATTTAAGCGATATTCTCAGCACCAACCCTATTATTCAAACCTGTTACCATACTTTTGGGACACCCAGTACTTTTAGTCAAATTTAATGGGCAATGAAATTTTTTATATTTGATTGTTATGAAGTTGATCGCGTGACTATTATAACACCATATTCGGAGAATGGTCAGCAAATAAAAGCTTAAAACTTACATATCTTTTATCGCGTTGGTTGGAAATATCTGAAACATGTACCATTCAATTTATATTTCTGCATGTTTCATTTCGAAATATTATTTGTCATATTTGATGCCGTAAGGAAAATTTAATCTATATCATGCTTATGATGTCATTATTCGAAGTAAGAAGTATGAAATATGAACAATTTGTAGCAAATATGCCGCACCATGTTTGTATTATTAATTTTAAGTCAATGTGAAGTGTAGAAAAACAAACAATATTGCAAATAAACTGCATAGGATATCAGCTCATATAGCAAAAATATAATTTAAATCAAATTACTCTAAAAATTGAAACCTCAAAAATCCTACGTGTGAAGTATGCATTTTGAATGTAGAGCATTTTTTCAACCATTTGTAACCATTTTTGCGAGAATAACTTGCTGATAAGTAAAAATTTGCCAAATTTCCTTTCTTTTTTGGTTGTCAAGTAATGATTCACGTGACTCTAAATCAAAATTTGTATGTTTGGAAAGCTGGGGGTAAGTTTCATTGTTTATATCTCTTGTAGTTTCTGAGAAAAAAGGGGCTCAAGAAACACCCCCTCCCCCAGCACCGAACAAAATCAAAATAGCCCAGTGCGAATAGGGTCTTTCTGCACATTCCATGTTCTCATATTTGTTTTTTGTTGTTGAGAATTTGAGACTCGATGTTCTCGTAAAGTGTGATTATTGTGATCTTATAAAAAAGAGTATTTAAAATTGTAAAATGCTCACTGTTTTTTCTGTTTCGGAGCAACTGCATTTCCCTTTTCCGACTAGCAACAATGAAAAATTGAAAATGCAACGGTTTCAAATTTCCTACGTCAGATGACTCGACATCACTGATTGGCTAATTTTTTTTATTCTTATGATGTCATTAACATATATGCCTTCTGCTGGCAGGAAAAACCTGAACAGTTTTCTAAATTTGCTGATATTACAGGATCTCCATTTGGCGTAAAGAACATCCAAATATTTATTGCAATCAATGACTATTAATCACTTGGTAAGTACCAGAATAGGTTTTGCTATTCAAATGTCACTTCGACTGCACTTTTTACATATTAACTTCCCGTATATAACAGTCTTCGGCGACCAGATTCTCAGATTGCACAATCACTCCACCCAACTTTTTTAACGTGGTCGTCGAGAGATTGAACGAATTCTAACTTCTCATTCAATTGTCTTATGCTGAAAAATTTCGTTTGATAAATGACGAAATTCGCTGTGATATCTTCTCCATTTTTCAACAAAGTTTTGAGTTATCTATTGCTGTTGATTGGGTTGGGTGAAGACCATTTTTTGTTATTTAGGCCAGCCAGCAATTTTTGCAAGATGTTTTTGTTGTAGTGAGAGTGAGCAAGCAACTTGATACCTAAACCATTAATTTATCCACATAATTATATTTATCCTCTTTTGATAAAGAGTAAACATTTTTTTGAGCTATAATAGTTTTGATAATTTGATGATAGCATAAATAAGTAAAAAGGTACTGATAGATTGCACAAAGAAGTTAGCTCTGTATGTAGTTTATTCTGTTAATTTGTGGAATTAGGATTGGATTGGGAGATATCTTCTAGCTGACAGCTAGAGATAACTAGACAAAACCAGCTAGAGGTAACTAGACAAAACCAGAGACATCAAAATATAACATCTGTTTTTGACATTTATTGGTTGTAGCTATATATAATATCGCACAAGGAGTCTCCCAATTTTGATTTTCATATTTTTTTAATGGCATTTGGCCATAAAAAAGCAAGCATGGCCCCAGACTGGAAACTTTGTACTGCGCGCGGAAGATCTTCCGCGCGCCGTTTTAGGCCAAACAATGAAATAACAATAGATTTATTGTTTTAGAAACAATTGTCCGATGCCAATCTTCCACGCGCATTTTGGAAAGTTTCCAATCTGGGCATGGCCTAGTGGTTAAGGCACCGGACTCATAGCCCCAAGGTTGTGAGTTCGAACCCCACCAAGGTCATACTTGCTGCGAAATTGTGAGGAGAGCTGCTAACTATCTGTAATTCCAGGCAAAGGCAAAAGGAATCATGAGGTGTGGTCACATCGAGAGGAAGGACAGGGGTCGCCCTGATGAGCCCCCCTGCGCCAAGCGTAGAAACCCATGCCTTGCGAGAATAGCAAGTGTATGTGCCTGAAAGGTTATGTATGACCCGTGTCCCCTGCTTGAAACAAGTCATCTCGAGACTTTTGCAGGCTCGGCACGTTAAATACGATAACTCACTCACTCGAACATCAAAACCCCCTCACCCTGAGTCAGGCCCCTTTTTAAAGTAAAAATAACTTGCTAAGGTTTTTACCACAATAAAAAATATTCTCAGGGTCTACGAGGGAAACCCCTTCCCCCTTAATTAACAGTCCTTAAAATGAAAATAGAAATTTGAAGGCCACTAAAAGTATCCATTAAAAGCATTTTTAGTGTTAGCATAAAAACAAATGTAAATAGTATAAGTAAGTGAGAACAACAAGAACAGACAAACAAGCCAGAGCAATCTCGCCCCAACCAAGAACATAACAAAAAGGGTTTAATACAAAACAAATTCAACCCCAAAATTAATGTGTGGGGAATTGTTTAGTTCCTTGCAAAAGGGTTGCTACAATTACAGCTGTCCATCTTCCTTTTGAATGAATTTAAATTCCCATTGTTTACTAATTGCAAAAAATCCCTGTGTATGATGCTTTATTTATTTATAAAATGAGCACTGGAAACTAGCGGGAACTTTTTGAGCATGACAATTTATGGAAGAGTCAATACCACAGAATTTATTTCAATAAAAGTCACACAAATGCAGGCATTAAATCAATTGTTTTGAAGTACTGAAAAATATACTTTATCAAAATGTTCTGAAACGTGTGAAATTAAAAATAGTTATTAACGAAAGAATTATGCAGACAAGCACTTGTTTTTGATTTTTAGTATTAGTTTCTGGTTTTTCATTTCATTCACTGGCCTGACTTGAAAAGAAAAACGTTGTGTATGTGGGACAGGTGGAGGTTTGCAATTTGACACGTAGGCTATTTTCATTTAATTTGTTGGTTATGCATTTTTATATGTAGCCACATTTAAGCATAAAGTTTACTTTCAGTTGATGTTGCGAAATTCAATTTTATTTGCAGAATACAGTCTTACTACATGATATTGATATAAAAAATTTGTATTCTACATGACCTAAGGGAAGCAGAGCTTATCTAGCCTAGGCCGCAAGAATCCTTGAGCTTTCAGAGTTGTTTTTGACTCACTCAGCAATAGAAAATCTTGGTAGTCCTTTCCCACTGCAAGCCTCTGATGTAAATACTCTAACTGCAACTATGGATTTATAATAAAATTATATTAAGAGTTATCCTTGAAAAGAGTTTACCTATTGTCCCTGAAGATGGTTTTCTGGTTGAGTTCAAGGGTGGGTGGGCACTTGCATAATTATGAATGTTAACAGCTTAACAGTTTATTTTTAAGTACTGACTTAAGCGTTATTGTACATTTGTAGGTTTTTCCAAAAATCACCCCCAACAGTTATTATGTTTTGAGTGGTACCAACAGAGTTTAGCCAGTCAGAATTATTGTCTAGTTTCAGGTATGACTTATTGCCAGGGCTGTTGCATTATCTCTATTAGGTAGTGCCAGTATTTTAGCATTTGTATAACATAACATAAGCAGTTGTTTTATAGATTCATTAATCTTGATACCATTAGATAAACATAATTGTGTTAATTTGAATTTGCACCTGCCTACTTCACGCAGTTGTCTAAGACAACACAGTAGATCCTTGTTAACTTAAACAATCAAGGAAAATGACAATTTGTTAGAGCTAGTGGGGGTGTTTGAGCCAAATAAGAATAATGAAAGTTTTTAATGGATGTACAAATTAATTAGTCCGGAGTTAAATATAGTGGTTTCGATTAAGCTCTTCTAGATGTTTATCCATCCTACTAAGTCATCCTACTGAATGGAAATTTGCTCTCAAATCTTTATTTTTAGGGAATTTGTAAGAAAATTTGCTTTTATTTCCAAAAAAACATCATTTTTTCAAATTTGGCGTGGTCAGTTGCGTTAGTTTTGAATTTTTTCTTGCAGCAACTGTCAAAGTGTTTTGGTGAGACCTTTATGGAGTTCCTGAAAGACAGTGCTGAATGGTGCAAAGCTCAACATGTGGAATAGCTTTCTTTGTTTTTGATGATCCAGTTTTGTCTTTCAAGTTAAACTATTTTCCCATGGGATGAAATTGCAGTGCCACAAATTGCGTTGCATTTTTACGTTGCATATTTATCAAGGTTTGGAATATCATATCCACGCTGCACTACACACACCAACAATAAATTTGTAGAATCAAACAATTTACTCATGGCAATTGTAGGAATGGCTTCAACAGAAAACCAGAGAGTGCCTGATTTTGGTCATGCATTAGTTGAATTCAAGAACATGAGGTTTCTAATAATGGACAGACCTTCAAAAGCAAACATTGCTCACTTTGTGCAGGTAAATTATGTTTACTTAAAATTGTTCTTCCTTTATTACTCTGATATCTTTGTTGTAGTGAATCTTTTGTTTCTGATGCATTGATGCTATGTGGATTCTTTTTGAGGTATTTTCTATGCCCACCATCGTTTGATGAAGCATATAGGTTGTCAGATTGGGATATGTCTCAATGTCTCATCCAGCTGTGTTAGGCGTTTTGCATGAGGTACTTCATCACAACAAGCCAAAATAACACTTTTTCAAAGAAAAATGGTTATTTTAAATTTCCCCTTAAAACTAGAAAGTTCTGTCACAAATGGAATGGTGAAAATCAATCAGATCAACACTAACCTTCCAGATAACTCCTGTCCAGGATTTTCAGTCTGACACAAGTTCACAACTAAAATTAACTTCCTTTATCAGCCTTCTTCAGAATTTACATTACATGCACATTTCCCTGCCAAAACACTTGAGGACATGGAGCTATCAACTTGCTGCAACTGCCATCATTTATACATCAACCACAACACCTCAAAACACAGGGCAAACGTTTATTTGGGAGTCTTGTTTATTTGGGAAAGATCAGATTATTATGTTCACTGAAAGTTCCTGCTGGACTTCTTCAGATTTGTGTCACTTTTTGCTGCTAAATATAAAAACATGATTCTCCATTGGGAGCTTGGTTTTGTGACTAAGAACTGTGTCCCAAAAAACCCTGAATTGTTTTTATCATTTTATTGCAAACTCGTTATGATTACTAGCAATTGATTGCCGGATAACTAATAAACAATTTCAGATGTCATTGATCGTAAACACAAATGTAGTATTGGAAATATTGGAATTTTTCCATTTGTTGGTAATGCAGGAATTCAGGAGTACTGTTATTTTTATTAAAAATAATTATTTATGACACAGGTAGGTAATATATTTTTATGACACCCTAAAGAATAAATTTCGACTTTTTATGAAAAACATTCTTTTCAAAACCGAAGGTTATATAACCAATCCTTGTAAAAATGAAACATAATGAAGAAAATGAACGACAACGAGCAAAAAAACAAGAAAGCTGGACGAAGAAAGAACAATCGAAGAAGAACGAGTGACCTTGACATTGACTGCGATAGGGAGAGCGTGTTTGATGATTGTTAAAAGTGTAATATGAGATGAAGATCGATTTTTAACCTCAATGTTAATTTATTTGACCCAGAGACTCTGCGGCACACGTAGTTCACACTAATCCGTTTTTGCCTGAAAACGAATCTATTTTGCTTCGTTTTTGGGATTGCCTTCAATTAATCCATTATGAGAATAGATAATTTTAACCCTCCCCCCCCCTTAAACCGATATTTTAACGCGCAATTTCAAATTGAAATAGCACTTTATAGACGTCGTCGTAGTAACGATCTTAATACATCAAAAGAAAGACAAAAGGTGATTGTTTTAATTTTTATATGTCTTTTGTTTGGTCATAATACAACATATTTGAGATATCACTGTTTGAAGCTTCCTGAAGTTTCAAATTCCAACCGTCGCCATTTTTTTGGATTTTGAAAATGACGAGCTGCAAGTTGTGCAGTGAGTATTCAGATTCTGACACTGATTGAAGAGTTGATTCCGACATTTGGATCGAAGACATTCTTGATGAGTTTGCTCGACGTTATTTTCGATGTTTTTGGCAAAGATTTAATTTTGAAATGCTGACCAAGTTGAAGTTACGCATCGTGAGGAACTTTTTTTTATAGAGATCCCGATCGGGAAGCTGATGTTCCTTGCTGGCCCTCAGCTCTGTTTCATTTGTAAGAAAAATTGAATTGAAAGCAAACAATTTTGAAAACTTTAGTGACTTATTTTATTGAAGAACTTTTGTTAAAAATACGAGAACGAATGACAGCAAATGCTAACAAGAAACTGGGTGTAGCGGGAGACGATGTCGAAGAAGAAAGTTTAGTGGACGATGACTGTTGGAGTAGAGTGGACGATGACTGTTGATTAAACGCACCTACCTAATATTTTTATGGTCACCAGAACAGACAGATTCCCCTGCTTTAAGGACTGAAATTGCAAAGTACGATGTTGAAGAAAAAGCAACTTTAGTGACTTCGTTTTTATGAATCAAAAGTTGAAAGTTAACAATTTATTGTAAAGTGTGGTTAATTCATGTTTTTTTGCGATAAATACAAGATACGAGTTTGAAATTGCTATTTTTGAATTCCTCATCTATTTAGCTTTCAGAATACACCTGGTTCAAAATTTTCACTGCGCGAGTTGAAATTTCGCCAGGGAATGAGGTTCGCACTGGTGTTTTATACTAGGCTTTATGGGGAGGAAAGGGTTAAAAACGCTGATGAAAATATAGCCGAATGAAAACAGGTTGTTTCGAAAGTGGATTATTTCCAGTGTGAAGACCAAAAACGGAGACATTTGTAAACGCTTTCCTTTTCAAAAAGAGACCGATGGCATTGTTTTCGTTCGTGTATAGCATTTCAACATATCAACCCAAGAACCATTTCAACCTAAGAACCTATCCTAACTACAGTTTACATTTTTAAGATATCTGAAATAAGATCATTTTAAATGTATGCTCCTGTTTACTAATAATACTGATAGCATTTCACAGCGTTTCCAATCGTTTTCACTTGAAAACAGAGCTGTAAACGGGGACATAAACAAGCTTCATTTTCAGCAGCAAAAACGGATCAAAATGAAAACAGAGTAGTGTGTACGAGGCCTGAAGTAACACTCATTTTCGGCCTAAAATTGTTATCACACGCCATCGCAAGCCTAAAATCGTCAAGGCGTGCCAATTGCCGCACGCCCACTAAAATTCATATATACATGCCTGTATGTTATCAAATTAAATTTATGTCTGATGATTTTACTTTTGGTTACCAGGAGCTGAAGAAATGTGGGGTACATGAGGTTGTGAGAGTTTGTGAACCAACTTATGCAAGAGAAGATTTGATAAAAGAAGGCATCACTGTTCTGGTTAGTACTCTTCTTTTGTTTCTTAAAAAAATATTTGGCAAACAATATATATAATGTATGAAAGCTAGTTATTACATCACTTCTCTACATGGTGGTGTTGAAGTAGAGATGAATTGGTTAAAGGTTGTGTTTGCAAGTATTTTTCTGAGGCATCATTATAAAGCTATTGTGGACGAGTTTTTTATGCTTTTGCTGGCAAACAACGAAAGTTTGAAAATAAAAACATGATAAACTATGCATATTGTTTTCGGGGACAGCCGGTAGACATACTTGTGGAGAAAACAAAAGGTTTTATGGATGAAGTGGTTTGTTATTTTCGTGAGTTTTTGTGACATTAAATTTTGTACCTTTCATGTCTAAATTTACCAGAACCTTTTTAATAATGACGAAACCATAATAAATAATTCCTTTTAGGATTGGTTCTATGATGATGGAGCAGCACCACCAAGAGAAGTTGTAGATATGTGGCTCAAGTTATTAAAGGAACGGTTTTCAGAGGATCCAGGAACAACTATTGCCATACACTGCGTTGCTGGGCTTGGAAGGTATGTTTTCCAGATGGTCTTCACGATAAGTGCATGGATGATAGGCACACATTTTATGGTGCTTAATTTTTAGATGTTTGCAAGCTCTCTTAACTAGATCTGTTAAGAACACAGATCATCAATCTGTTTAAATAACTCTGGAATTACCGTAGTCTTTCGAAAAAGAAAGTGTGCAATCAACCACTTCCTTTTGGTTGCTTCATCCAATGGAAATGCAGATTAAAATGATCTTGGACAGTCATAATACATGTTTCCAGCATCTGTTGTCACTAAAGGTACGACAAAGTTTACTCCTACTATTTCCAGTGGTTCATGCACTTTAATTGGTTTCAACAGAATTACTTTTATTCCTTTCGGCAATTTTCTTGAAACACAGTCCTTGTAGTTTTTTGTAGGTTGTGCAACATCCTTTTTCGTTAAAACTCAGAAATAACCTTCCCTTATTCTGGATTCATTAAATTAAGATGAACAACGAGTTGTTTACTTGTTCTAGCTGGCTTTCCTTGAACATTTGGTGTCCATGTGTGCTACAGAACATCTCCATCTATATACCGGGTGTCCCAAAAAATGTATCAGGTTTGATCCATACTGGTGATAACACTTTTTCTCCAATCTATCCAAATAGTCCTTTTTGGTCATTTGATTTACTTGGTGGTAGTCAATGCAAAAACGTGTACTACGATCTGGATTAGATACTAAAACTATTGGCGATGACCAAGCTTACAGAAAGTCTTATCATTTCCTTGCCCTACCTTGGACGATTTCCCAATCGAAACAATGAAACATATCCTTTCCAGATGCACCTGGCCAACTAGACTTTCCATATTTTTGACATTGAGGCCAATCTAGTGTCCTGTAGGAAAACATCTGTGAAGTTGATGGTAGTTCTTCCAACGCCCGTCCTTCCATGACATGGTTGCCAAAGGACCAAGTGTGAATCAATTTCTTTCGGATGCCTAACACAGTGCCCTGCTAAACGTAGTCTGTTCTGTGCAATCTTTATTACTATTAATGTTTTATTTATTTTGCAGAGCACCTGTGCTTGTAGCTTTGGCCTTGATTGAAAGCGGAATGAAATACGAAGATGCTGTCGACTTTATACGTAAACGAAGGAGAGGCGCCATCAATAGTAAACAACTGGAGTACTTGGAAAAGTATAAACCAAGTAAGGCACTAAGAGGGAGAGAAAAAAACCCTAACTGTTGTATTCAATAACATTTCTGTAGCACATCAATTCATAGCCAACAGTTCGCGTCTCTATGGTCATAGTGATATTGTACTTAATCTGACAGAGCCCATAGAAATCGTATTTTTGTATGATGATTTATTTAGATTATACAATGTAAATTATTTATTTGGGGCTTTTACTAAATGTTCAATGTTTTTAAGAGACGTTGTAGATCGCATTTGTCTGGCAGAATGTGTGCGCTAACGTGAATTTGACTGTAATAAAGTTAGGATAGCAGTCAAAGGACATGAAGATCAAAATTTTGTGTTGGCTGTGTCATGCATTTTTATAAAAACCTGGCGGACAAAGCTTGCCAAACTGCTTGGTTCTTTTTTCAAATATGTATAGAATTGTCAACTTTTATTCAAGTTTATTCAAAGTCTGCGTATTCCTTGAATATAGAATAATGTTGGTCAATTGGGTGAAAAGGTTGACAAGTCAGTGAAACGTGAAATGCACGTGCCAGCTTAGTGAGAGCATGTCATATTAACAGCTCTCCAAAATTCTGTTCAGATTGACAAAATCACTTGGTCTGTCTTTCTAATTGACTTGATGGGCATTCTTGATGTGCAAATTTATTGCAGTTGCTTTCACCTTAACTTGCTGCTGTTTTAGTTGGACTGATCAGACCTTGTTAGTGTGACATTCATGCGTTTTTGGGCCCATCTTTTGGTAATTAATCGGACTTTAATACGTAATGGATATTTTATCAGTTTTGTGTATTATTTTTGATTTTCAAGTGTATTTTTTTAGTATATGATGAATTTGGGACATTTTCCGTGAGTTGTAATGGATTTTATACGGAAATTGGTTTAACATCAAACATTTTCAAGGCCTCCTAACGTCTGTCAAATAAATTGAATACCCCCTTTTCAGTCGCAGTTTTTTCAAAGGACACCTTTTTGGCGCTATAACGTTTTCAGACCCCCTTAAAAGCTTTTAAAAATATTTAAGACCCTCCTAATTTCTTCCTCGCCAGGTCCGTTGAATTTCTATTTTACAACTTATTTCAAGGCAAATTATTGTTTCAAAACTGGATTTAGTTATGCCCATTTTACTTTTGTTTCGCTCGATATCGTGCAAGGCCTTTGTGTGTTTATTTAAACTGAAAGGATTTGACTTTTTACGGGAAACGAGTTTCTTGAAGACATTGATTCTGAACTTTGGTTTTTGGAAGGACCAGAATCTTATTTCAAACACTGATGAAGGCATTGAGTCATGTTAAATATGCAGTGTATACCTAAATCAGCTAAAATTCCATATTCATGGTCATAGCATGATGCACTAGGATTAGCTGTTTTGTATAATGACCGCATGGAATAGTGGCCTCACTCAAAGTGGGTCTTGTTTCGTTGGTTTCACTGGACCTGTCTATGGAAATGGCGTCTGCTCCGAGCGATCACATAAAAAATCACATGATAACGATAAGCCCCTTGCAAGAGTCGCTTTAAACCTAGGCCCTGTTTATATTTATATAAGTTTTTCCAGCCCGTTTGGCAAGACACTTAACATGCTGTGAATTAATTGTGTTATTTGTAGACAATGAATTGAGTAATCGGTGCATGCGCACTTCGCTTCGAGCGTCTGTATGGAAACATTTTCATCTCACCACACAACAGGCGATATTTCGCTTACCAAGCTGGCCTTCTTCTTCACATGAGCGAAAACCTGTTTTCTTATTGATTCCTAAGATAGCGAGATCTCAATTACCCAGTCAGCCCATTTAGCGGGCTCATATAGACAGGCCTTCAATGCCTTTTGTTTGGACGATTTATGTTGGCTGCTTTTGACAATTAAGAATAACAAAGCTTTTACTTGTTTGTTTGACGTTCCCTCCACGTACTTTGTTGAAATACGTTTGTGGAAAAATAAGCAGTCTGTATTAGGCATCGTCTTAATTTTTCTAATTTATATAAAATATAGTTTGCATAGCCAGATATTAGATTTATAGATTTTTGGGCTTTTGTTATCAAACAAGGGATCTGATTTATTTTAAGACGCCCAGATCCACGTTTAACTCTGCATACCATCCCAAAATTCTTGGGCAGTAATATCTTATTTATTGGTGATTGGAGTTAAACATCTTACTAAATTGGAACCGTGTGTAGGAAATTAATAATGAGCAAAGCGAGCTTGCTTTCACAAGGGACAGATTGTCACTTTTTTCGAATTATCTATTTGCTAATAGTTTTTCATAATGCCATGATTAATTTTGCAAGACTCATTGTAATTAGTTCTGTAGAGGACGAATTTTAAAACGGTCAACAATTCATTAATTTATTTGCGGAAGGTAATGTAGTGGAGAAAAAAGCCACCAGCGAGCTCAGAAACGTTTAAATTTTCTTGATTAACTCAAACAAAAGATCTTACATATCGTCACCCTTGTGTAATAGATGTGAAAAGGTGACATGATTTTTTTTTGGTAGCATGAATTAAATCCGACTATATTTAATTTTGATGCGGATTTAAAACATTTTTGGTTTCAGTCGATGCAAGATTGTTAGAACCAATAAAAGAAAACGACATAATAGTTGAAATAAATAGTTGAAATGTTTAAATGTAAGGAGTATCTACCTTTTTCAGTCTTCGATGGCAAGTTAATTGTTGTCGAGATTTGGATTTTAAAAATACTATAAAAATTTATGAAACTCGTAGAACTAAATTAATATTATTAAGATAATTAAATTTAAGGCATGTTTTTAAGTTAAGCTGAAGATATTTTATTTTGTGGAACGTGAATGATTGTTAAAAAAAACTTTTCTGTATAAAGAAAATCTGCAAAATATCCTTATTCAATCACAAGGAAAAGATTTCAAGCTGGTTTCCATTTGATCGTTTCTGTTACCACCACTCTTAAAAATTTGGAAGTGGGGATGTGTCCGGAATAGGGGGGGGGGGGCTTTTTCCTTCATTTTACCTGAGAATTAGTATCTTTTTGAGAACTTTTACCTGAGATAGGGTGTGTTTTTCAATAAATTCATAAGAGAATTGGTGTGTTTCTAATAAATTTACCTGAGAACTGGCTTTTTCTTTGTTTCATTAATGTAATATAGGTCTAAATTGAAACTGATTATTGATATCGAATTGATATCGTGGTTTCGTCGATAAGTTCTCCTTCTCGTGTTTCTTCCACCATGTTCGGCAAACAACAGATATGGAACGGCAGGGAATCACATCTAATCTATCGGGGAAACAGGGTATCTATCGAGAAACGGGATTTCCACAAATTTGACATCGGGAAACGGGATTTTCGCATATTTTTACCGGGACAACGGGATGAGCCCCCCCCCCTCCGTGCCCCTCATCGAACATATACAGGAGATCTAAGAAGACGAATAAGGCCCAAGATCTATCTATAGGTGCATTCAGCAGTGAAGGCAACGAGGCAGGAAACAAACCTTTCCGGTTGTTCCGAAAAGGCTATTCTCACAGAGGAGACACATACAAAGGTTCAGTCGATGTAATGAAGTTACACTGGCTCTACATATCATCGTATCTGCAAAAAATTTCGGAAAATGAACAAAAACAATATCAATGCTCAAAATGTAGATCATATGGTCACAACAAAAGCATTATTTTAAGAATAAAAGGTGAGCAAACATATTTTCTAAACAGATCACATCAAGGTATTTCTTGTTAGCTCTTTTATTCTTTCTTGTGTTGTTTTTGCATTTGTCACAAACAAATTTGCCTTTTGGTGCTGTTGTCAGACCAACACAAAACTGATGAAGCTACTGATTGCAAATTCCTTCACATTGTATCCAAGGGATTGGTGTTGTGAATGATCCATCAATTTGACAGTCTTTTCCCATGTTACGGGGATCTGGGATCATCAAAGGTTTGCTGGTAAAAAGTGATAAGGATCTCTTTGTTCCACCATTTACTAGCAAAGTATCATTGTCAACGAAGAACATTATGCGCCCAGCAGTTTCAAAACCATTAGCATTTAATGTTTTTAAAACCATTCCTTTAACTACATCAATTATAAACAGTCTGCCAGATGGTGGTCTTGTTGATATCCACTAAATATAAAAAACAGATTTGGTTCTTCAGGAAAATCTGTTGTCAAATGACTTGAAATATAAACACTTTTGTCTAAATTATTAACAGGCATTGATGTTATCTCCAAAAGCTGAATATTCAGAAATAAAACATCCCTCAAAGCAACTTTTTCCTTCAATTTACTATTTTCATATATTGCCCCTCCAACAACAACAACATTACCATCAAAAATGTTAGAAAAATGGAAAATGCTCTGTTGCATATGGCTTCAATTTTGAAATTACTTTCCATTCTGGATGAACCTTTTCTTCCTTCAACCCTAAAGATAATAGATGTATAGAAGGTGCAGGGTGGCACTGAGAGAAAATGTTTGAGCTATCATACCAAAACACATGTCTGTTTGTTTGGCATGGCCAGTTATCCAAAAATCAATATCTGATTTATGCTTGCGCCCCAAACTCAAAATTTACTTCTTGCTTTTTCTTTGTTGTCTGCTTTCTCTCTTTCTGTCTCTCACTCACGCCCTGTCTGAGGTTTTTTTTATTTCTTTCATGATACAGTAACCACATGACTATAGTAGTCACGTGACTACAACAAAACAATAATCCCCACAATATTTACATTACATTGACCCAGTAATGTAGTGCCACTAAAATAACAAGGGGGGCTCTAATATAAAAATAACCCAAAACGATATCAAAAAGTAAAATTCAGTCGTTTTTAGGCATTAACAAGGGGGGCCGGGCCCCCCTTAGCCCCCCTAGCTACGCTGCGTTATTGACTCTTTTGTTTTGAGACTGTCTTGCTTGTTTCTTCGATTTGTCTTTTCCATTCGTCAGCTCTGGGCAATGCAAAGGCAGCAATTTCTTCAGTTGAAAATTTTACAACTAACATTGGAGACCTTCTGTAGATGTATGTCATTCTTGTTTGAACACTTCTGGACAAAGTCACTTCCGTTATGTCATTCAAATTAATTTTAACCTCATCACCACAGCAACAAAGAAACTTGAACCAAATCTTATCTCTTGTCAACACAAGTGCTCCATTTCCTTTCACGTTGCAACCTCTCTGTGTTGTCAATGCCTGAAGATTTGCCCACCCAACCTCCTTCATAATTACTTCACTCTCGCTAAATTTATCCGCAACATCTCGTTCAAGTCTTGAACAGCAGCAACCCATCTTTGTTATTCGAGTTTTTATTGATTTGATCCGATTGCCCTGCCAGAATGTACGTGCAAAGTCTTTTGTCTTTTTGACAATGTGTGCACCTTTCATATGCAAATAAGATGGACAATTAGTTACCTGTAAAACCAGGAATCAAGGAATGGGGAGGGGGGGTTGTTATTATTATTATTATTATTATTATTATTATTATTATTATTATTATTATTATTATTATTATTATTATTATTATT
>JAYJMH010041653.1:0-15007 GCA_036873815.1 Phacellophora camtschatica | reverse complement strand
AATGTTAACTTAAACTACAAAAGTTTGTTATTTTTATTTCCTATTTTGTAGTTAATGTTTTCACTGTGATTAATTTTCTAATTGCAGACCCCAAAAAAATTGGCACTTCATCCCCAAGCCCCCCCCCCCCCCATTTTCTGAGCATCAGTCAGATTTTTCCCTGCATCCGCCTCTGCCCATCCAAGCGATTTTTAAACACATTCACGTTATTCGGGGATGTTATCAATGTTCTTGATAACATAGAACATTGTTTGTGTATTGTGGCATTGGAAATAGTCAATGATGTATGGAATGCCACATATAAATCCTGTTACTAACAATATTTTTATTTGTTTAATCTCTCATGTTTTGTCGCTGTGATATATTTTAAGCTGATGCAATTAGATACTCGTGGTATAGAAACTAAGACTTTTTCTTGCCAACAATTTCTTTCTTCTCAAAGATGAAATTTTTTTGTGGTCAAGTAGCGATCATATATTATGTATTATTATACATTATTATATTTCCCAGATGATTACAATACTCTCATTTAAAAGATATTTCAAAAGCAAGTTGATTTTGTGGATTGATATTAATATAGTCCTAAAAGATATTTTGACAACGAGGATGCTTCAAGTTTCAACAAAAGTCAACAACAAAAGATATTTTTAATGAATGGCTTTCATCTTAGTCCCACCGATCTTTTTAGGGTCTTTTTAAATTGTACGCGTTAAACTTGTACACGTTTAAGTTGAAATTTTCCTAACAGAAAAGAAAAAAAACAGCCAAGGCTTGGATTTGAAAAATAGAAAACATGGTTAACAAAGATGTACGATTTTTTACATAAATCACAACATATAATACCACGAGCTTTAGGAAAAGTAAAGTTTGTATTTATTCCCACTTCTGTTTTTTTTTTCATTCTATTTGTCCTACATTCTGTGGTTTGAATTCAGTCACAGTCTTTCCTCTTGTTTCCCTGTGACCGAATTCAAACCACGGAATGTAAGACAAATAGAATGAAAAAACATAATTTGGAATACAGATAGATTTGGTTACTGGAATTTCTTTAAATCTTGCTTATATAACAAAATTGAAGAAAAATAACTACAAAAATAAGAAACATTCGAGACTGAAATGGAACAAAATTGTAAGAAACACCAGGCTCAGACTGGAGCCACTGAGAAGGGGAGGTGCAAAGAGAGCAACTACCCCTGTCCCGACAGTCAACCACTACTAATTTCAAGGGGCCTTGAAACCTTAAATTATCCATAGGCCCATAATTTCATTAGGAGGATCTTCTGGAGCAAGCTGTTCTTAAAAAAAGCAACGTGTATCAAGGCTACGATGAGTTATTGCTTGCTGGCGAAATTATGGTTAAACCCAATGATTGAAAACCGACCGTTTATATGAGCTCGGGCCAGTCACAATGATTCGATATCTTATGCCCTCTGGAGAGATCTTAGTTAAAACATAAAGGAAAAGTTTCTTCTCCATTTAAACGTTATAGAAACTGATTTTGGGAATATAATACATAATTTTTGTCCGTAATCAACATCGAAGATTTTTGACCTACACACTTCATGATTTTTTCTCAATTAACTCTGAGTTTTCTGTCAAAATTATACCTTACTTCAAAGAATTATATTAGTGGCGCATACACATATGGGTGGCACACACACCACACGTCAATCAATAAATGACATTGAAATCTTTTTATCACTATATCCGAGCTTCGAATTTTATATCTTTTAAATATATTCATGAATTTAGAAGTTCTTCAGTATTACTGCTTGCTTTGTTGTGCGTTACGCACAGCCTTGCCAGAGCAAAGCTAGTTCAGCCAGCCCAGCCTCCAACTGTGATCATATCGTTGCCGCTCAGTATGAAATCATTTAGAATCATTAACATTTTATGTCGTAATTATTAACATTCTTAACATTTCAAATTGTCTCAAATTGTTTATACTCTGCTGCTGTTTTGTTTGTAAGTGCAGTCAATTGCTACCCGTGGATCAGCTGGTCATGCACCTGCCGTTCTCCATCTGTTTTGATCTAGGTAGTTGCTCACATTGTTAATTTAATGCATAGTATCCGTGGTTTATAAGGAGATTACGCAAACTTGTAATTCAGTGCTGCGGCGGGCTGGTCTCACTAACAAGTTTAAGATCGGCAATGGCGACACCAAGGGCATTTTTCATATTTTGTATGTGTAATGGCCCGAGGTCCAATGCTCCACAGTCCTGTTGACAGAAAATGCCAGAATGTTGTAAGAATTCTTGAAAGACTATTTTTATTTCACATTATGTTGTCACGCACCTTTGCAGCGTCCTTCTATTTCTGACTATATGCGCCGAAAATTTGTGAGAATAGTTTTACAATAGTATGGTAACAGTAAAATCTTATGATTAGGAGTAATTTCATGTCTTCTTTGGAGTAAATACATTTTAATTGTTCTGTTACTGTTGTGATTCAAATTTTATGTTTAAATTTTTTATTTTTGAATTGTTGAATTATTTTCTGTTACAGACGTATTATATTTTGAATCTTCATATACTTTTTATAATTTTTCGCACTGAATGAGTTTTTGGAAGACAACGTGTTTTGGTTTATCATTTGGTGACAAACTTTGTACTTATCTTTAATTTTTTAAAGAAAGTAGACTTGTCTTTGTTGCGTTAAATTGTTTTTGTTTTGTTTTACGGATCTGTTGTGTTTTTCTTTACAAAAGGTCTTGTTGGTATATTCTTTTAGCTCTTTTTTTATTGTTATGTTTTGTCACCTTCACACATATTTATATGCAGTGCTCTCGCAACTTAGCAACTTGAGTTGCTTAAATGAATGAATACCTCACACCTGCCAAGAAAACCCGGTGATGTTGTTTAGAATTAGACTTGCTCCATGTCTATTTCGTTTCGTTAATCAGTGAAAAATAAAAATACGTAACTGCGGAGGAAAATACGCTGTGGAGGAGAGACCTCTAATATGGAATTAAAGTTATCACATAATTCCCAAAGTTCGCTTCCACCTTATTTTCTACCACCTTATCCCATTCTGGGACTTGTAATATTACAGCAAAAGAGCTGGCCCGTTGCGACAAGAAGTCGTCGTTCCAACCACAGAGCAGTATTGCAGATTTGCTGTCTTTGATTGACTTAATTATAACACACTGCCAAAACGTAATCGAGATCTCAGTAGCCCTGGCGTTTCTCGGGATTTTGTCCTAGAACTGTTTCAACATTTCTTCTACAAAAAATTGCGTTCCCCGCCTGAAAGCTGGAGAAAACTGGCAGTCCCGGCCCAGAAACACACACAATGCATACCACAATGAATAAAAAAGAAGGAAATATTTCCCGGTAGCTTTCTAGACAGCGGTTTGCTTTCTTGTCCCCATAATACTTATAGTTTTATTTTGTGCTTTCTTTGCAAACACAATTTTGAATCATTTTGATGTGAGTTGTTTTCTGTTGAAATTAGGCCATTTGGCACCTGAAATGAGGCTAACTTTGACGATAAACTTTCCACACTGTAATGTAACGAATCGTAGCTGTGAAATCCCTGATGTAGTGCATGTGAAGTGAAAAGAAATTTGGGCAACATAATTATTCAATCAATTAAAGCCACTTCTTTACTGCATCTTTGCCTCATTTTTCGCTTACTAAACACTACATGTCATCAATATTGGGCCGATAAATTTATTTTGAATTATTTTAGATGGTGGTTCTTATGGATCCATTGGATGGTCCTTCTGATGTTCTTCGTGTAAACAGATCACGCGAAAAGCAGTATGTATTTGACTTGACATTTGGACCAGCGGCGACTCAGGTAAGAAGAAAGCTTTACATTGTTCTTAATTAATCGACATGCGCGCACAGTAGAGTTCTGCTCCCGGCTTCGTACAGTTGGTTCTCAGATCTTTTCATTGTCCCTGAGAGCATTAGTACCTAGGGTTTTTGTACGTGTTTCTCGTGTGGGAGCGCACTGTAGTTGCGTTCAGAGTCAATAGATGCTTTCTTAGACGAACACAACAACTAATCCAGTCTCGTTTCGAAAGCTACAATAATTTTCTTTATTATAATTCGTCTACAATTTTTGTCGGCATTATGTGCATTTGGAAGTCTGTCTTTTTCTCATTTTCTGCCATTTTCAAATCGTGCCTGTGTAAAATGCAAAACGGTCTGGTATGCAAAAATTTACTTTGTGAAACACAGTGATATCTCGATACCTCCAAACACAATGCAAAAGTCTTGAAGAAATGAAACTTTTAAGGCGTTACTTAACCCACAAATGTACGAAGATGTGACGCCAAAAAACCCAATATTACCCAATTACTCCGTATATAAGTATACCTCAAGGCAGCACTTACCCCCCCTCCCCCGAAAAAGGAAAACATTGCATCTGGTTTTTTAGCTAGACATCGCATCAAAGAAAATATTGATTTTTTAGCTAGACATCGCTTCACGGTAACATTATTAATATTTTATACGGAACGTTCTTTTTGACAATGAAGGATATCAGATATCACTAGGTCATATCAATCATGTGAGCTCATTTATAATTCTTTTTCACAAACCCATGCGCATGAATGTTGATTATTAACATATTGAAGAGAATCACTTGCTCCGGCTTTTCATTAATGGGAGAACAGAAATATGTTTCTTTGATAACATTATAAGTATGGTTTTTTTTCTGTAAATACTCATTTTCAATTCTTTTTGTCGATTTTGCGATTTCAGCTTTATTCGTTCTACTCGCTGGTACTACCATCAAACTATCATACGACCATGGCAACGATGATATTTAACGTTAAGTCCGGAGTAAGATTCGGCTTTAATAACCTTTTTTCATCCATTATGCAGGATGATGTAACACCCGGTATCTGTCATTGACCCGAGGCCCCGCATTTGAGAAACCACTTACAAGAAACTTCTAGGCTTAGGTTTTCAGAAGAACAATGGCAAAACGATAGAAAATACTGGATTTGACTATTTTTTACGAAATAAATTACGATACAAATATTTGGTACCGGGTTGATAAAAAAATGTTTCGACGCTGTCTAGGTCACTCCCCAAATTCTGTTCGTTGCAAAACCTGGGCCGTAAAAAAAAACGGAGAAATGCCCGTAAGATTAGATTTAGAGATATCGCTCAGTCTTCTGCGATAATTTCAAAGGGATCTAAATCACGAAAATAGAAATAATTTGTTTCCTTAAATTTCGAAATTAATTAAATATACCTCTGAAAATTAATTAAAAATATTTCGTGTTTTTAATGCTATACCGCGTATAATCGATCAGACAGATGCGAAATGCAAATGGCCAATGATACGTTTTAGGTTCTGTTTTTAATTAGCATAATTTTGCAGTTAACATCTGCCTGACCGGCTTGACGTGAAAGCTTTTAATTCACTGACTGGAGTTCAAAAAGGAATACCATGGGCTCCAGAGCCTCCGAGAAAAATGAGAGAAAATATGAGAGAAAAGCAAAAGTAATAGTTAAAAAATAAAAGAGAAAAAAAAATAAAAGAGAGAGAATTGAACGTTTTTGCTCTTTTTAATTTTATTATGTTCTATTCTTTTCTGCTTTTATATCTCATTTTCTGTTTTTCTCTCATTTTTTCAAGGCTCTGAACCCCAGGGTAAAAAAGGAATGGCGTTCCTTCAAATTAACCTGAAAGCTCACGAATGAGGGCAATTTTAATTTCCAGTTTTGGACAGCTAAACTTGATTGCAGATGAGTGAATGGATGATATCCCAAACTCTAATTTTGCCTTTCGGGCGCCGTTTTGATTTGTAGCCTAACGGATTTCGAGCTACAAATCTGCAAGCAGAGATTGCTTTTTATATCACCCGCTATATAAATCACATATAAACTATCAATTAAGAACGTTCTCAAAATTTTTGCCCTAATATTTTCGCGAATATTTACTCTCGTAGTATATTAAACCCCCTGCTAGTAATGATCTTCTTTTCTTGTGGGCTTTTAGAAAGATGTTTATGAAAATACAACGAAGGAACTTATTGAATCTGTTATTGATGGGTATAATGCAACAGTATTTGCCTATGGCCCAACTGGTAAGTAAAACAAAACATTGTGTTCTGCTTCAGAACTTCCAACATATTTTTTGAAGATGTTGCTGTAAGAATTGGGACGAGATTCCAACATATCTTAATTTTGTGTAGTGGTGGTGGCATCTGAGAAATCTGTCTGTAATGACCGAACCAGCGATGCGGAGGCGCAACACGGAAGCTGGGTGGGGGGGGGGGGAGGCGAGAGGGAGGTAGAACATGGCGGCCAGAGCGGAAGAGACGAGACTAACTCCGATAGATATTTGAAGAAAGCCATGTACAGAATAGACTAACAAATCTACTTAATACATTGTGTTAATTGAGAACTTGTCTCTTCTCTGTTGAGCTACTACATTTGTTGACGAGAAGACAAATCGAACCAGAACTATGCACAGACATGGCAAACAGAAACCCATTTGTAAACTTTACACAAGCCCCTGTTTCCCATCAATAGGGACTCATAATAGGGACTCATAATAGGGACTCATAATAGGGACTCATAATAGGGACTCAAAGTAGACTTTCTTTAAGTCTATTTCATTAAGAATATTTCCTGGTTTTCTCCTCCGCAGAAACATAATTTTTATTTTGCCTAATTTTTTTTACTGATTTAACGAAATAGACTTGGAGCAAGAATAGATTCATAGAGACTCATAATACGAAACCTGGACTGAAGATTTCTGCTTCGTATTCGTTTTATTCAGAAGTAAATGTAAACTTGGTGTAAAGGAAGCCAACAAGTTAGCGATTCCAAGTCAAATGTTCTGTTCACATCAGGCGCTTTTAATTAATTTCCCCGCCAATTTCTCATTCGATTCCAGGCTTTAAATTGTTTCAGCTTTCACGAGGCCTTCATTCAGGCTGCACATCCCTAAAGTTAGTCGCGCATGCTGAAACAAATGTCACCATTGCTCCCTCCGCTACACTAACTACTTATGGACAAGAACTTCTAAAATTAGAAACATTATGAGTCCTTATCGATTGAAGTGGCGTCTAGTGTGTCAAAAAAGCCTTAAAACAGTCTTGTTTTCTTGTTAAAACAGGTCTTGCCCAGTTTACGATCTCTGCTATTGTCAAATTTAAGAAAAATTCAGATATTTTATTTTGGAATAAATTTATGGATTGTGGATGCATGGTTTAGTCTAGACACATATTTATTTCTATTTTACATCTATTACTGAAAATATATAGCAATAAAAAGTTGTAAAATCTATAAAGGATCTGACCGCAAAAATAAAGCTGGCACAAAATATCGTCTTTTTACCTTTTACCGTCAAATTCCGTATGAATTATAAAACTTAAAATACTAATATATATATTCTGTTTTAGTTGATATTTTGAAGGCATAAGTCCCTTTGAGTCCCAAAATTGACCATGATTTTATCCGACGTGTTTCGATATTTCATTGTCGTTTTTAGGAAAAGCAATTGCCAATTTATGAATCGTTTTTTAGGTGCTGGCAAAACGCATACAATGCTTGGAATGGATTCCGACCCTGGCATCATGGTTCGTACGTTGAATGGCTTGTTTAAGAAGATGGAACTGACGAGCGGAGATTCAAACTATGTCGTTACCATGTCATATTTAGAGGTAAATTGACCTCACTTTTGTAGGCCTTTCATAAACACTTGCGGCTAAAGATTTTTGGATTAAATTGTATTTTGTTTGAATTTTGTTAACTTTACCGGGTGAACTTTTGTATTAATTTTTCAAATCAGTCTTGCAGAACAGCTGCGAAAGGGCCTAAAATTGTCAACCAAAAAAAATTTAAAGAAATAATCAATAATTAGGTAGTTCGTTTTCTTTATGTTCTTAAACCTGAGAGCTATTTTCATGCATTTCAACACATACTTTTCATCAGTATATGTGAATATTGCAAAGGAAATCTCAGTGTAAGGTTAAGATTTAGATTATTTTTCTACCGTGTAACTAAAAAAACTATTGCAGGGCTATGGCTTGAAACCAGTGAGAATAAAAGTCTCAAATTGTAATCAAAACGATGTTTGAAGGGCAAGCTTAGAGTTTAGGATATCAATCAAATCCTTCAAAAACGATAAAGCCAGCTTTATAATTTTAAATTCCATTTTTTTCAGATCTACAACGAGATGATTCGAGATTTGCTAAATCCATTGTCTGGATACCTGGATCTGAGGGAGGATTCAAAGGGAGTTGTTGTTGCAGGATTATCTGAAATGACAGCCACAACGACGAAAGAGGTTATGCAAATGTTATCCTTGGGCAACAAACAAAGAACATGTGAGCCAACTGCAGTTAACAAAACGTCATCGCGGTCTCATGCTGTGTTACAGGTAAATTTGAACAATTTTTACCCCTTTCACCTATCACCCCGGTATCAAACACATTGATAAACAACACAAAGAATAAACTGGTTTATATGTGCTACCCCCTGCAAAATAGAACTTAGATAGTATTTTCCTGTTATTTTGAGATAAATACGGGGTGAAATGGTTGAACTAAAAACTGATTCCTTCTGCACCCTGATTTATATCTATTTAATAGATGAATTTAATTAATATTTTTATTTTGCAGGGTAGCACAGGATGAATTTACATTTTCACTCTTAGACTCATAGGCATACCAAATAAAAATTATCCTACTCTGTAAAAACCTTTTTGTGTTTTATGAACATTACATTTACATAATTTCCCCAAATTGTTTTTGCTTGTAGGTTACTGTGAAGCAGAAAAGTCGTACTCGAAATATTATTGAAGAAGTGAAAATTGGAAAACTGTTTATGATCGATTTGGCTGGATCAGAAAGAGCAGCTAATACTCAGGTATTAAACTTGTCATGTGGACTTGCTCAAGTCCAACCTTTTAAAATAATACCGGGTGGCCCCCAAAATACCCCTACGTTTGCAAATTTGCCATGCAGGAGCTTTAAATTACATAATTTTGTTTTTGATTTACGTTGATCTAAGAGGCTTCAACTTAAAGTTTGATACCTTGTTTGCTAAAATCTCTGATTTTTAAATTTCATAATTTTGTTTTTGATTTACATTGATTTAAGAGGCGTCAACTTAAATTTTGATACCTTGTTTGCTAAAATCTCTGATCTTTAAATTTCATAATTTTGTTTTTGATTTACGTTGATCCCAGAGGCTTCAACTTAGAGTTTGTTAATTTGTTTGCCGAAATCTACCAAGTAGAAGTAGCCTAGTGGTTAAGAGCAAGCATGGCCTAGTAGTTAAGGCGCCGGACTCATGATCGCAAGGTCGTTGGTTCGAATCCCACCAAGGTCATGCTTGCTGCGAAAATGTGAGGAGAGCTTCTAACTCTCTGTAATTCCAGGCAAAGGCAAAAGGAATCACGAGGTGTGGTTACATCAAGAGGAAGGACCGGGGTCGCCCTGATGGGACCCCTGCGCCAAGCGCAGAAACCGATACCTTGTAAGAAAAGCAAGTGTGTGTGCCTGAAAACTGTATGACCCGTGTCCCCTGCTGGAAACAAGTCATCTCGAGACTTTTGCGGGCTAGGCACGTTAAATACGATAACTTATTTACTTACTTTATGGCTTCGTTACAACACCATTTTACGAGCAAGATCAATCTGAAGACGAGTAAAGCTATTTCATATTAATGTCCTAACTGTTTCAAATAAAATATCAGTGGTTGTCATTTCAGTTTTTTTCGAGTTTAGGTGTAGGCCTAATTTGAAATCAATGACTTCACTGAAACGATGGCAAAATTCCCATTTATTCATTCATTCTTCAACTTTCAATGTTGAATGAAACACAGTAAATATGCTAAAACACAAAACCACGATAAATAGTTCCCAAAAGCGAGAATTAGGCATTTTCCTGTCATGTCAGTGAACTCAGTGTTTTTAATAAAATTTAGCACGGGCTTTTCGAATCGTTGTGTGTGTTTTCTTTTTTTCTTACCACCCACGTGTGTTTTGTTTTCGTATATTTTGTATGTTTTAGTTTCTCATCACCCATGCATATTTCATAGGCCACTATGCATGGGTGATAGAAAACCAAAATAAAAATAGAGAACACAAAACGTGATTCATAAACCCCGTGAATTTAGTTGTAACAAAACGACATTTTATGAAGTTTGTTGTTTGTTTTATTAAGTCAAAAAACATTTTTTATATTTCCACTAGAAATTTAATATTTTTTACATTTCAATTTACACTTTAGACAACAGTTCTCCGTTCGAAATATGCATGTCCACAATTTCGACAAAAAGGATTCAGTGTTGGATCTATTCTTTGTATTGTGTAAGTTTTTTAAGTTTTGTTGTTTTAAGAGAAAAACCATGCAAAGCCTTTGCAAGTGCTATTTTGATAAGGTTTAAGAAAATGAGGATACTTTTGATATCCCATTCTTCAGCATGGAAATTCCCATTCTCCAACATTTGATTTCCCATTCTCCACATTTGATTTCCCATTCTCCAACATTTGATTTCCCATTCCCGTGTACTCTTCCTTCCGCGTAAGCTTAGGTATATTTAATAATAGATTATTTTATCAGGGAAAATGCTAACTTAAGGGCTATAGTAACGGATTCTGTAATAATTTGCTGTCACATGTCTGTTGAGGCAAACAAGAGAAATAAAATAATCCACAAAGGAATATAAGTTGCACTGATTACTGTTCCAAAATTTAGATATACAATTTTAATCAATTTTATTTTGTTTATATTGGGTATTGTAAACTTTATTTTGTTTATATTGGGTATTGTGAAGAATAAAAACAACAAATTGTTGTTGCGTATGGTACGTCCATATTGATCAATAATAATTAATTTTTTTTTTAAATTCCACTTTTGTAATGCAATAAATTTTAATAAATTATGAAGAATACCCAAAGATGGGACCTGCTCTTAAAGCTAATAGTAACATTTTTCTTTAAAGGTTTCTCTCACTGCTGTTAGTGTATCTAGTGGGTGGATTTTTAATAAACAAATTCGCATTACACAAAAAAGGTTCTGATGTTGTTCCACAAAAGTCATTATGGATTAAAATGCCAAGGCTTGTGAAGGTATTTTGTTTTTCCAATTGCTTTATATTTTGCATTTTCAGTTATTGTACGAAACTGCACTTAGCAAGACCTTCATATTCTCATTGGGTAGAATTTATTCAGCAAAAATTTATCAAAATGAGAACTCATATTTCATATTGAACCATTTTTTCTTCTCTCGGTGCTGTTTTGAAGTGAACACAATTTTATCCATGCATAACTTAAAATTACATTTTACTTTCCATTTTAATGAAACACCAATGAAATTACAAATACATATTGCTTCCAAAAGCAAGTGTGGTGAAACTCATTTTGGTTGTTATTTTATATTTTAAATTTTGTTCATTGGGTGTGTGGATACTTTTAAATACCATTTTTCATGAACCTATGTTAATAACTTTGCTCATTGTATAAATATTATCATTTTATAACACAGTGCTGTTTCTAATATAAGCTGAGTTGCAAAAACAACATCCAATAAACATGAGTGTTTGGAAATTGACATCGCAAAATTATTTTATACCAGAAGTGAAAATTCTTCAAAAAGATTAATTTTCATTACGATTTTCCACTGCAACGAATAGATTTCACACCTTCAAGGAAGCCAAGCTAGTCATAATAAACGAAATGATAAAGTTTTGCTTTCTTTGTTTATTTTGATTTGATTGAATGCATTCAGAGGTGTGAAATGTATTATGTCAAAACACCCCTGTCTGCGTGCCCCAGCGTTCTCTCCCCCCTCCTGTGAATCTTTTACCATGAAACGTTTATTGATTAATTTAATTTGGATTAAGTTACTTTTATGTATATATTTATAATAGTTTAGGCGATCAAATCTCCGTTGTCACGTGGCATCAATTAATGCAGTCAATCAAATTATGCTGTTTGGTCTACAGCGATTATTTGGAATCAGTATGATTTTGTTTAAAATCCAATTAATGGTTTAAAATTGTTTGAAAAACCAATTAATATCAGCTTTTCTTTTAGGATGGTGCAGTTTTTATTTTTCGTACATTGAGGGGCAAAGGCAGTCAGTACCAACAAATATGATTAGAAGTTTTAAAAGGTACTTTTACCTTATTCTTAACTTTATAAAAAACTGGCATGTGTTATAAGCTAAAAATAAAATTCCAAATCAAATGGGTTTTTTAAATTATTTCGTTATTTGTTTTACTGATGACTTAGTTTTTTCTTTTGTGCAACAGGGTAAGGCTTTTAAGCCCGGATTTATTTCTGCTAAACAGGAAAATCTTATGCAAGTTTTAGTCTGCAGGGATAGCAAATAATAGCACTTGATGTTATATGATAAACTTACTGTAAACAATCTTAAATTAATGTAAAGTTCTACTCGCATATACCTCCTGAAATATTGATGGTTTACGTTGTTTGTCAATTGGCCATATGGCCCTTCAGGCGGTAAAAGCTAATTTGATAAATTATATTGACTGAACTGTAAATAAGAACGATACAAGTGTAAACTGGTTGTACACAAACTTCTGATATGCTAATTTAGAAGTCAGTGGTTTGATCTTAACCGTAGGTTTAAAAAACATTTTGAGATATATACTACAAAGGACGACGAAAAACGAAAAATTTAATGGCCTAAATGTGATAAACAACAAGACACTGGGTTTTTAAAGTTCTAAATGGTTTCAAAAGCTGCGACGTTTTTAAACGCTATGTGCTTTCAAAGAAAATACAGTATATTTTTTTTAATTCATTTGAACGGAAATATCATCACAGTTCCCCTCTTGTAATGAAGTGAAGTTTAAATGGTTTGTTTTGAAGGTTTTGAAGTGCAGTTGTAGTGTGCTTTCTTAGTTATAACTTCTGTAGTGTGCCATTTTTCATGTTGATAAGTTTGATTTTTTTGACAGATGACATGGAAGTGCAGATAGATGATAGTTACAACAATGTTTCATTATCTGTGCTCAATGCAAGCAAAACCGGACAAACTTGTTCAGGAGAAGTCACTCAAGGTAGCGTCTTTGTGAATTCTTCGTGCAGAGACAAATTTCTTCGTGCAGAGACAGATTTTGAAAGTTTAAGGACAATTGACTTTTAGACATAAAATACTGTCAGGGATATTTATTTAGTTAGCATTAAGCATGATTAAAATCCACACAGATATCATGAAATGCTCATAATCGACAACCATAGATAAACTGGTAAAATTATGAAAATAAGAATGCAAACATTCAGATAAATTGTTTTTTCTCGCATTAAAGTATGGACCTTTTTCATTCTTCTAAGTATTCAAAATTTGGTCCAAAATTTACACTTTAAAAGTTTCATTTCACAAAATGTGGGAAGCTGGCTAAAATGATACCCTCTTACTGCAGCCATAAACTGGTACGTTTTTCCATATTCGTCATATTGTAAGTATTGCAATACTGTAATTTCTTTTAGGGAAATTGTTTTCTTTTATAATATGCTTGGTGCAGCTAATTGCTATTTCCTGGGATTATTTAAGACTTTTATTTTATATTGAAAGGAAGCACACTTAATACAAAGAACTCTTCAAAATCAAGCGCGCAATTAAACCAATGTGTAAAACAACCAACTGATTTGAAATTTCATAAAAAACCAAATTCACGGAAGTTTATTTCCGTAAATTTTGTTTTTTGGCCAAAACGCGAAAGTTTATTCCAGCAAAATTTCCAAATTTGGTTCATTTTCTTCGAGTCTCGAAAGTTTCTTCCCGCTAAAGTTTCTTCCCTGAAAAAAAAGTGCTCGGAATAAAAGAAAATCTATTTCATTTTATTTGCAACCTTGTTAGATATTCTTTTTCCTTATTTTTAATCCCTCAAAGAATACCGAGTGTCCCCGAAAAATGGTCGCTCTAATCCGTCAAAACTTTTTTTGTAACTAATCCTCTATAGCGGACTTAAAAATAGAAATCTAGGTTGTTGATATTGGTCGTTTGAGAATTGAGATAGTAACATTTAAAGTTGAAAAGTAATTTATTTTTTCCACCTTTTTCCATTTCAAAAATTCTTTATCCAGGGGTACAATTCAGTATACCATTACTAGTTGTTTACAATGGGTCCTGCATTTACAAAATAATAATTTAGTAACAATTTCTTTAATTAATCACAATATTACACTTAAAAAATGTTTAAATCGCAAATAGCTCTCCTTAATAATTGTCAATTAAAAGCTTTGAGAAGAGTTTTAGAAGACTGGATCTAGGGGACCAACTTGACGTCATGATCAAGTTTATTCCATTTGTCAGCTCCACGGTATACAAATGACATTTGACCATATTTTGTTATCATCCTTGGTATAACAAGATTGCTGTTTGTGTTTCGTAAAACCTGGCCTTTATGAACATCAGATAATCGCGTGAAGATATGATCCGAGGTTTTCCGGAGCATGAGAATTTAATGATTGAAGCCCTGCATCAATACATAAATTAAGATCTAGTCTAAAACACCACACCAATGGGAACACCGATGAGCACCAATGGAACACCAATGAACACCGATGAACACCAATGAACACCGATGAACACCAATGGAACACCGATGAACACCAGTGGAACATCGATGAACACCGATGAACACCGATGGAAAAAGATCCATTGAAAAATTATCAAAGTTATTATCAACATTTTGACTGTTTTTAGGGTGTTTTATCGCATATTATTGCGGTTTCTACTGCCATCATTTTGTTGTCAATCGACACTCCCGGGGGTACTCGGGTGCTCACGAACAATTAATTTTTCAATGCTAATTGCAACAAACAACGCAAATACACTGTGTATTAGTGTATTTCTGTGTCCAAAATAATATTCAGGGGCGACAAGATTTTTGTCAAAAACAATATTTAGGGGGATAAGTTTTTTATGCGGGTTAAATGAAATTTAAGCCCAGTTAATGCGGAAGGAAAAAATTTGCTAGTTAAAAATCTAGAATATCAAATGTCTTGTCATTAAAGCGAGGCTATCGAAACTTTCGTATTAGTAAATTAAAATT
>JAYJMH010041652.1:0-38607 GCA_036873815.1 Phacellophora camtschatica | reverse complement strand
TGTTCTTTGTTGCACACTGTTTATGTTAATCTTGATAAGGTGCAATTCTTGAGCCATTTGAGAGCTGAGCAAATTTCCTTCCACATTCTTTGCAATGTGAAACCTTGCCTGAGAAATCTTTTTATTAGTTTCGACAGTTTCTTCAAAAGTTCCCAGCAGTTGAAGCGGTGCTTTTGAACCATATGCAAATTTTTTTTGACTTCTTGATTGCAATTGGTTTCCCTGTGATGTTGATTTTGTTGAAAGATGTTTCATCCGGAATGTTTACACTGGCACCTGTGTCTATCAGAAATAAGACTTCCTGTCCATTGGTCATGAGCTTGGTCTCCAATTTCTTTGTGTGTGCATTGGTATGTTACACCAGTTATTATGTTACACCTGTAATCCTTGGCTCCAGTGCGCCCGCAAATCTGACGAAAGTTTGTCAAACTGGAAAAAGAGTTTTTAGTCTCCAGCTGGTTATCATATTTGACAAAGTTTTATTGAAAACAAATTATGGCATGAACTAGAAGTAGACTACAGTGCACTCTACAGGGATTTTATAACAAACGAGGCGTGGGCAGCAAGTAACTGTCTGGTTGGTCCTTGATTAAAAACATACAGTTACCAATGTATTTAAAGAGAGCTTGGTGTTCATCGTAAACTCCCTTCTAAAAGAGCTAGATTACCCATAAATATTATCACTTACGCTGTTCTCGTAAATTCTTTCCCGCTTATTTGCAACCTCATTTCGTATTATCGATCCAATATATTCAATTATCATCGTGTTCTGAAAATAAAATTAAATAATATTACAATTTGCTTTGTCATGTACAATATGAACGTGTAAGACTGTCTGAAAAATGTTATTTTCGATCTCTCTTACCCAAAAGTTTTTCAAGAACCATTTTATACTGATCGCCTTTATTGAGCACCGATATCCAATCAAAAGGCAACGCTCACCTCAAAAGCAGTGCTTAATGAGCCCACTGAGAGCTTAATAGATGAAATGCGATTCAAGCAATGCACGTATCCACTGGTAAATGCAAGCTGACGTCATTCTACATTTTCTAACGTTAAAAAGTTTATTGTATAATCTTTAGGCTTCAGGCGCACTGCAGACATTGTCATGATAAATGATTGTTACACTGTCATGTTGATTATCCAGTGCGCCCTCGAAAATCGACATCTTTCCAGAACACCGAATTTCAACTAATCTTCGAAGGCCCCGAAGTCCTGTTCGGAGGCAGGACGAACTTGTTGATTGTACCTGTGAAGACATTTTAATCCCCCTGCAATCCTTGGTTCCAGTGCGCCCGCAAATCTGACAAAAGATTGTCAAACTGGAAAAAGAATTTTTTGTCGCCAGCTGGTTATCATATTTGACAAAGTTTTGTAAAAAAACCAGTGCGCCCGAACACTTTCTTTTGCGGCTTTGAAATTATTTTTACAGATACGATTGTTACAAATATCCAAGTTTACCAAATTTAATTAATATAAATAACATCAAGCAAAAAATTATATTTATCTACAGCAGCGGGTGGGCTGAAAACACCATAGGCGGCTTTTTTCTCTCCACGCTACTTAAATGGAATCCCTAACCCTTGATAAATGAAAAGACAGAAAAAACATTATTTTAAAATAACACGTAGAAGTTTTTAGTTTCTGGAGCTTATTATAAAACAATACAACAACGCCCGAAGATTTTAAACCATTTAATCAACGAATCAACCACACCAAACAGATCAAAACTAAAGATTCCACAATCTAAGAACAAAACGTGAAGGAATTTCGACGAAGTAGAAATCTTTCAAAACAATTACGTAATAGATCTTGATTAACAAAACATATGGTAAAGCTGTGTTCCATGTGGCTAAAGCTCTGTGTTTCAAAGCCGAAGTCTCGGTGAGAAAGCTCCCATTGGGAATTCTACTGGGTTCGGATCCCATCTTCGGAGCTTCTAGCCACGAAACCTGTCGCCACCTCAGCTGTCCATACTTTCAAATATCTGAAAAGACAGTGGTTATAAAAAAGAAGAGACTTGGGGCCTTACTGTGCTCTAGAATAACAAAACTTGAAGAGCTTAACTCAAATTTTTCACAAACTTGGAGAACAATAAATTATTAAAATTTGATCACGTGACAAAATGAAACTGGCATACACACCGGTTCGATGTCACGAATGGCGAACAAACCCAATCCTTGGATTCTCGATTTGCTCAACAAAACATAGTTCTTCCATTCAGCTTTCATTTTTCGATATTGTGCTGTTTTGTTCATTGCCCAGTTATTCCTCAACAAACTCCCTTGACTGTTTTCTTCTGCCGAGGAATCTCCCCCTTCCGTTGGAGAAAATGATGCGGTTCTTAAAGAAACGGGTCTAAAAGAAACGAAAAACAACTAATAAACAAACTGTTTGTAGCATTTTCAACCATTGTACCCCCAAAAATGTGTAGATGTTTGAAAATAATCGAAGCAAAAACACTGCGTCGATTTTCGTTTTGAAAACATTAAATAACTAAAAATACTGATACATGCAGTTTTATATTAAATTCAATTTCATAATATTTTGAATGAAGAATTACAAATTCATAGCACCCAAGTGGATTTAGCGTGAGCAGGTCTTTTTGCCGTTTAATATATGGACTGGAATTGGTGGAGATTCATTCATTTGAACTTAAAAGCTTAAAGTATGGAGTAATTTAAGTATCGCAATTTTGATCTCGTAACATTGTTCTGGAGGCTTGGGTGACATCCAAAATTCTAGGAAAGTTTCGCACGTATCTCTATTCAATACTTATAGTTTAAAAACCCTTCAAACGGCAAGATATTTTTCAGTCCACCTTGTATAGTATGTAATGTCTTCAGTCTATTTAACATAAAATTGTCTATTGGATGATAAAACTAAATATTGTGAGAGGCTTGCTCACGTTGGTCGGTATGCGTCTTGAAAATAAATTAGCTTACCGCCTCATCATAAAAATGAGATTTCCTGCAAACGCTTCGATTTTTACTAAAACATAGAACCATTTTTCGATATTTTTCATCATTATTGCAAAAACATAATGTAAAAATATTTGCATTTATCCTTGAAATCTGTCGTGCAGAATGATTTTCACACGAATGACCGAAGAAAAGTCAAAGAAAAACTTTGCCGATTTCAGTTTTATTTTTGACAGCTGTGCTGCTTTATTTTACGTTATTGTTAAGTAAACTGGATTACGACAACGCTTCTGTACTGTAGTGTGTAGCAAGTTATTATGATGAAATTGAATTGTTACCCTTGGAAGAGCTTTCATGAATTTTAGCAACTGCTTTAATTTGATTTTTATTATTCAAAATTGACAAAGAAAATTTTGTCAGCGTTAAGTATTAAGATTTAAATAGCTTTCTGCAAGACAGACCATTTAACAGCTGAAAACCCTTCTGCAAGATGGAGTTTTCAAAATGAAAAATAATACCTTCATATAATACTTTCGCAACATTGACAAAAAATAGAAAAAATAGTTCCACTCTTTAGCAAATTTATATAATGAAAATCAACCCAATATTTTTGAAATTTTTTGAACGAGAGCGCATTTTTCTCATTTACAAACTAGTTACATAAAAACATCGCAAATGCCTTACTGTACCTTTAGGATGTAAAAGCAGACAGAACTTTGAATTAGTTTCAAATGATTCAACATAACTTTATAGTCTAAATAAAGTTGGTTTGTATGCCCCCCCATACAAAATAAAACTTAAGACAGGGTTTTCCAGTTTATTTTCAACAAATCCGGCCGTAAAAAGTTAATTAATTTTTGAAACATTCAATTTTTCATTTTGCGGGTCAAGAAAATTATTTTATCTAAAATTTTACATTTGGCGTATTGAACACTAAGACTGATTGACACTGAGCCCATGAAAAGTTTTGCACTGAGACAAAAAAAAAACAATTCGGTATAAAACGTAAGCAAGAACCTTATACGTTAAATCATTAAAGTAAACCGAGGATACAAAGGGCTCCACTCTAAAAATAGACTGATGTTGTGTCAATACAACCCAGCGGACCTGAGACTTTTCAATGAAAGTAATTGCATTAACAATTACGCTCATTCAATTTGTCAAATTTGATTGGAGGAATAGCCATATTTATTTTTAGATGCCACTTATTTTTAGATTTACTTCAAATCAATATAATGATTTATTTCAAAATATAATCTGCATTATAAAGCACTGTATAAACCATTTCCATACTGAGGCTGTTTTACAATGGCTCCAAAAAAGATTTACACTAAACCAAGAAAAGTGCAAAGAAACAATTTTTGCACAAGGCATTGCAAGAAAGAAATTTAATGAAAATTAATTCACACCTGTTTAGATGAACATTGCGTGAACATTCTGATCTAATACAGCCAGATGGATTAACAGCTAATGGTAGTTCTGCCATGATGATAGGAGTTCGTCCAAATCGGAAAGAGTAATCGTACAACCGATCAACTCCAGGAAGCTACATATTTAAAATATATTATTTTAAAATCAATTTAATTATTAAAATGTGAATGTGAAACTTCGACTCACACATGCAAACGAATATTATAACAAAAACTTTGGTTAGCTTTGCTTAAAGAAATAATTAGCCAATGTTTTCGATACATATTTCCCCTTGTATATCTTCATTTTACAGTATTGACCATTATGCCATACAAATATCCAATTTTAGTCGTGCAAAGTTAATGTGCTATTCCCCTAAAACTACTGTTTGTACATGAACATGTAAATGAAAATAAAAGCTAATGATTTACCGATTCAATAATCCTTTGTATCGATGGGTCCGACAAACCAAACACATCCTAAAAGATAAATTAACCACACAATAATGTTTGATACAATCTTTATGAGTGCACCAATCGTTCCATCAAAGGTCCTTAAAAAACTGCTAACAAGAAAATGTAGAAGGTAGATCATCCAGAGGAAGACCAATTTGTCAACCCATTGTCGACATTAAGTCTTGGCGTAACGTGAATTTTATTGAATACCTCAATAACTAGATCTTCCAAAAAGTAAAGACAGATAAAAGAAATTATGTTTTGAAGTGTCGTATTCTGTGATGGACGGAGTAAACAATTGAAAATGGTGAAAAAAGAACAGCACTTAAATATATATATATATAAAAAAAAATAAAAAAAAACAAAATATAACTTTTGTAGTGCACCTAAAAATTTCTCTGTAATACACTGTCCACCTCTCAGATGCAAAAGTCATTTTTCCTCAAATGGACGGTTTGTGCACTTCTGGAGAGCCTAATGTTTATAAACACGCAAATTGAAGACACACAATTATGTACAAAGAACTGCAGACAATAAAATTGTCCTACCACTTCGACATTTTTCAAACATATAAATATGAACATCAACAAGATTAACATATTATATTGCTTAACGTATCATACCTCGCCTGTGACAAATTCTGGAAAGATCTTCACCATTTTCGCCTCTTGGCGTAACTTTCTGACTGGCTCAAAAACAAAACTCCATACTTCTACGATCAAAGTAACAAAAACATTTAATCGAAAACAATAATTTTTCATGTTTGCAAAGATTACCATAAATTACCAAGAAGACAACAAACTATTTTCATAAAACCAAAAAATGCATAGAAACAAAAAAAACTTGAAATAACAAACAACCAACCAAAGCCAAGCAAAGTTGATTTTCTGCTTGCACGCGAGAAAATTATTTTGTGCCGCACGTTTTTTTTTCAGGATGTGGATACATTTTATAAAAATTATGCTTATGTTATTGCCTGATAAAAATTGGGTAATGCATCAAACACAAATTTAATAAATCATTGTTGGTTATTGACATGGAAATTGACAGGGAAATTGTTGTGGCAAAAAAAATAATATGGCTTTATTCTGCATTGAGTTAATTCAATTTTAAGGAAATAAAAAATTGTTTAACAGAAGCAGAAAAAATATTCTACGCGGAAAATTCTTAATAAAAAGGGTCGATGTGTAAACAACAGGCATGATGCACACGCACGTGCAAACCAGAAGAGCAACTTCGCTTGGCCTAACATCAATTATTTTGTAAAGCAAAGAATTTTACGAAAAACACCACCGAACCTTTGGGTGAACTACCAGCGAATTCTCCAATCTTCTTGCCGCCATCTTCGACTGACACTATGAAATGTGGATTTCCGTTGCCCTCTTCAACCGAACAAACATATGCACAACGTTTACCAATCTGTTCTGTACTCCAATAAAACCTTGTAGTTCTGAAGCCAACCTAAATACAAATAAAGTTCATATTAATCAAAATTCAATACAATATTAAATCAAAAATCATTAAAATAAATGTAGATCTGTAGATAAACAATGCAAAATGACATCATTCGCAAAGATATTTAAAAAACCCCTCTAGTACCTATTGGCAGAATCCTGCTGATTTATCTTAAAATTTATAACGAAATATTTTTCATCTGAATCCCATAAGATGGGGGTGTTTCGCATTTAAAATCCCGATAGATTCCATCATATGTTGACAGAAGATTCTGTACCTTTCTTTGAGCAAATTTGCATCAAGTCGAGGATCAAAATTGCAGTATTGATTGGATGATTTTGGTGAAAACATAGGCCAAGACTTTTCCAAAGATACAGTGTTGTTCGTTTTAAAATTCCAATATTATTGTCAAGAATTCCCAAAAATTCCACAGCGAATCAACAGCGTACTTATGTATTTGTTTTCACTCGATCTGTCAGTGAAAATGGCTCTTTTGTAGAGTATTCATAAGAAAAATCACATGATAAGGATTAGCTTCCTGTTCACCTGACTAAATGCCTTCAAGTTATTTAACCTGAATTCCAGGTAAAATGGACACAAAATAACTGAATTGTTCGTAACGCAAAGTGGTAATTGAAGGTAATAAAAATATTTTTCAAGAACTCAAGAAAACACTTACAGGATATATGGCATCTTTCGAATGAAATTTTTGCAATTGGTGTGGAAGGAGCTGTCCGAGTTGATGAAATATCAAACTCCCAATTCGTATAGTAAATGCCCTCTTTTCCTTTTCGTTGTTTAAACGAAGCACTCTAAAAATAGAAGCAACCACTTTGACAGGTGAAAAAAAAAACAGATGAAAAAAGGTGAAAAAACACGTAAGAGTGTTGTTGTTAACAAGAACCGAGATTGGTTGTAACATTCTATGCACACCCGTATTACCCACATTCAACGTCATTGCAGTATGTAGGTATCAATACTTTTTGTAAGGAAAAGGCTGCTCAAAATTATAGAATGACTGATCATAGCGATAGGATGATAGAATTCTCCACCCAAAGGTTTTGATTTGAGGCTGTGGATAGAGAATTTAGAAGAAGTTATTCCTATTGAAAGTTAAATTACGCTTTCTATTTAAATTTTGAAAATCCTTGAAAAATGCCCTCTTGCCTCAAAGCCTGCTGATACCTTTAGCAGAGGAAGAAGACTACATTATAAAATTATAAACCAGAGCCCCACATTTATTAAAAAACGCACTTTTTAATTTATGTATATATATATGTAGTTTTTGAAGTTAATGTTTTGATTAATCTATTGTTATCAATTTTTAGTCAAAATTCAAGGTCTGGTTTTCTTATAATTCAGTGCCATGTAATCATTTCAAACTGGTTATACACAAAAATCAACACAAAAGGAAATTGAATAAAATAACATTACGGCAAAAAAAATTACCTTGCTAACTGTTTTGTGATGTCTCTGTTCACGTAAACTTTCCGCAGCACAGCATACGAAGGTAACCGCTGCTCAACTGAACCATGACTTTTATGTTGCGGGCACAGTACAGTCTATAAAACAAATAATTCAAACTTGACAAGCAAAGAATAGTTTCTAAAAATAGAACAATGTCACAAGAATATAATAAAATCAAAATGAACAAAAAAATAAATATAATGAAGTCAGAAGAGCAACATATTCCCTAGAGGTCAAGAGAAGATAGAAAACAAGTTATGAACGAGAAACCTAACACAGCAACGTTGCTCGCCTCTGGTCTAAATGTTGATAAAATGAAATTGAAAACAATAGCCCGATATCCTTTTTGAATAATTTTAAGTTAAAACAATTCTGGGTCTGGGGGAGTAGCAAACGTTTTCAGAGGATTGCTGAGATGATCATTTCTATATCATACTTTCGACTTATCACTGCTCACCGAGGCATTTCATGACCAATGGAAGATACAGTATCTAGCATTGTGTCCGTTTTCAAAATACTTTAAATGCACATCTTTTGAAACTAATAAATTTTAATTTTACCCTCTTATTGTGATTTTCTGTTCATTGGGTATGCATATAATTCATATATGACATCTTACCTTGTCCTTGAAAAACGCACAGTTTGCTTTGATAGCACAATTAAAATGGTAATCCATCTCACACCTCCTCATTTGAGAACCAATGACTCGTGCACACGTGACAGTTGCACCTTTCTTATAGCAGTAAACACATGCCTAAGAATGAAAATTGCAAGTTTAGAAACTTTTCTTGCTAAACTCAACTCTTTTCTTGATAAACTTTCCCGAAGACCCATTGCTCAACGAAGTAAAACGTACTAATATAAAACGCAATAATTTTGAGGTAAATGTGGACAGAACTTCGTATTTATTCAAAATATTTCAACATAAATTTATCTTTTGAATTAAGTTGTTTTGTATAAGCTACCCCTGCTAAATAAACTAAGATTTTTCTGTTAAATAAAATTGACCCAAACCGTGAAAAGGTTAAAACAGCCAAATACGTTTTTCAAAATAAAAGTAGATCGGGACAAGAGTTTAATTAACATCTAATTAAATCTCAGACAAATTTAACCAAGACATAAATAAATCTCATTATTTAAATCACAGACGACATTACCTACTTCATGATCTTTGAAATGAGCTCGGCAAGATGCTACTCAGTCATCCACTATCTAATTGGAGATTTGTGATTGGACCCTTACCAATAGCTTAAAAGTAGACTTGAGATAGCCAGTTACAAGTTACTGTTTCTTATTGTTCAGATGTGCGTTGATTTGTCAAATGAAACAATAGTACAATACATAACGGCCTTATTTTTCTGTCTTAAACTTCTGAAATGCGATGCGATGCAATGGCCGCCTTTTATAATAACATGTAGAGATGATAAGAAATCTATTGAACCCAGGTAGATGAAGCCGAAAGAAAAAAGTTCATATCAACACCAAATAGGGGGTAACAAAGCTAAATCAGCACAGAAGTCATCTTCTCTGAGTAGGAATGGATTATTGAGCCCCTCCTTGACTTCACAGAGAAATTTTAGGCCTCTTATTTTCCTCCGCTGCTCTGAGAAGAGTTGTTACTGAAACATCGAGTGCAAGTCCTCTTTTTTTATTGCACAAAGTAAGCAAAAAAATTTGGGGAAGCATGGATCCCAATTAGTTTCAAGGACGGTTTATTAACTTTGCATAGAAAAACTTTCTCCTCTCAGCTTCTATTTTCTCATAAGCGAGTTCTAATAATAATAATATTTTCAGACATCTAATCTCGAACCTTGCCATGTCTACTCCGGGTTTGAAACTTTAAATTTTAAGAATGTTGCAGGGAGACACAGGTTCATTTGCATATTTAAATAAATGAGCTCAAAATTCCTTGCGTCATTTCGTAGCTATAAGCGATTTGGGTGAAAGGGAGAACAAAAGACAGACTTTTGAAAGGCTGGTCAACCTTTTAACGTTTTCTTGATAATGAACACAATAATACTGTAATAAACGTTTGAATCTAAACTGTTCTCAAAAGCAATAAAAACTCGCCTCTGCAATTGCAAAGCTAAATTGTGGACCGTCTTCTCGCGAGTTTTAAATGTTTCTGAAAACACATTTCCGCACCATTTTGAATAAAATCACAAATACATGAAGTGATCGACAAAAGCTAAAAAAAGTTGATAGTCTAATTTCGCCATTAACCTGCAGGTAAACCTCTAAAATACTAAAATCGAATGGTTTTCCTAAAATCTAAAGACCCTCAAAGGTTGAAAAAATCTTTAACTCACAAGAATAATTTCTTCACTTATCCTACCTTTTTTGAAACAAATATTGGAATTTAATTTCAATTCCAGTGATTTATTTATAAAAAATACAACCATTTAGGAGAGATTGGACAGCTAGCTTTCTCATGAAAATGCAACAAACATCGGTGCAGCTTGCTCATGAAAATGCAGTAAACATCAGTGCATTTTTGGATTAAATGGCATAAACGCACTATTAAATACATTGCAAATATAACCCATGCAGCTTGCACATCTAAACACCATCTAAATGATCACTTAAAACTGAAAATAAAAATATGGTTAAATACATTGCAAATATAACCCATGCAGATTTAACATTTAAAAAATATTTAAATCATCATACAAAACTAAAAACTCCCACCGTTTGAATTCCCCTTTCGTACGCTTTTTGAACATTATGCAGCGCTCCATTCAAAGTTTCGTAAACTTCCAAGGACCATAAAGCACAATTCAAATGCACCCACTCATTGACGTCGTAATTAATCAGCCTGAAAACAAAAAATATAATTTCTCCATTTTTTTCCACAGAAGGGCCATTGATGAACGATTGAAAGCATCACTGAGTAAATCCAAACAGAAATTTTTATTAACCTGAGATATTTCAACACAAGTTTATATTTTGAATTAAGTTGGTTTGTATGTGATACCCCCTACAAAATGATA
Organism: Phacellophora camtschatica; assembly: GCA_036873815.1. Taxonomy (NCBI): domain Eukaryota; kingdom Metazoa; phylum Cnidaria; class Scyphozoa; order Semaeostomeae; family Ulmaridae; genus Phacellophora; species Phacellophora camtschatica. The sequence continues at coordinate 27,909 of JAYJMH010041652.1, read as the reverse complement.
CTGAGATGATAGAATTTCCCTGTTAACTGCAAAAAATCCGAGTGTCGGTGGGGTTAACAAAGCAAATTTGAAACGAACATGAACAGCTTTCAATATTGTACAACTAAAGAAATTAAGTGCATTAATTAAGATTCAATGATATCTTCGTCAAAAACAAAAGCGACTAGCACAAGAATATCCCAGGTATACAAAAAGTGACAGCGTTCGAAAAATACCATAACAATCATGCGACTGATATTAAAATTTTGTTTTTGCGTAGTGAAATCAATTTTTGAAGAATGTCGATTAGTTAGTATCTAGAAATGGTAAATTACCGCAAATCTCACGGATCATGGTTCTGCACAGTAATTCTAATACTTTTGAAAAACAGCTTAAAAGCTCAGGTTTTTAATGCATAATATTATAATATTTCTCTTGCATGAAAAAACCATTTGTGTTTTAAGCTGCGCAAAACCTTTTATAGGATCCACCCAACAGAATGATATTAATTCAGTATCCAAAGAATTACATAAACAAAAATAAACCTTGCAAAACATAACAATTTGATAGTTTACCTTGCCGTGCCTTCAGTAACACCATCACCAACACCTCCACATAACATGCACTCACGGTGATCCTTCGAATCAATACCAGCTTTCAGCGTTGAACCGTATTTCTCAAGAAGCTGAAAAGGATAATTATTGGATCATACCAAAAACAAAAAAATGTCGTCGTATTTGATCTCAAGACGACATCAAGTTATAGCATTTTATACAGCTGGTTTTTCGATCGATTTTTCGACATGACAGCTTTTTCGTAGAATCAAAAGTAATATTGCAAAATGCATATTCTTCTGTTAATCTGTGGGAATAATAACTTTACTAATTGGCTTGATACGAAGAATCCTAGGCAACCAAACAGCGCAACATCTTTTTGGAGCACCTGGTATATTGTAAACTGAAATAAAAACGTTTCATGTGGTCCAACAAGTCCAACTCTTAAATTATGTTTATCGCTTTAAATGAATTATATTCAAGATTTACGCTTTGTTTGTACTCAAACCCCAGTACCTGTAATTAAATGAAATAAATTAAAACTCACCCCATCAACGCTAATCTTTGAAGTGCCTTTACCAGATCGTTTTGATGTTAAAACTATTTTCCATCGCTTCCAAATTACAGGCCGAGGTTTCTTGTTTTTAAGCTGAAAAAATAAACCACATAAATAATAACAAAAAACAACGAGAAAAAAAATACGATTTGTGATGAGGAGATACAATGAAAAGCGAAAAACCCGATCAGCATTTCTTGATAGATCGACTTCTTATAAATGACCCCCCCTCACCTCACAGTCCTTGTCGACGTGGCAACGTAAAACAATACTTACTTATAAAACAATATCAACTTTTAATAAGATAAGACATTTTTGTGGCTTTTACTCACTCACAAATCGGCAAATGGAAGTAAATTTGACTTTCACAAAAAAAACCTTTATAGAAAAAATCGATCACATGTTTAAAAGTCATATTCCAACTGACGCCTGTAAGATAATGCTATAAGCCAGACAAAGTTTTATCTTGCATATAACTTTAGGTTACATGGAAGAATTTTGTTTTTAATCTTCTGGCATTTGAGTTTATTAAAATTTTGATAATAGCCAATCATAATAAAAAAAGTTTGTCAGCAAATTAATTCACTATTTTCAAAAGTTTAAACAATCACTGAGACAAAACACACGGTCACATTCTCTTCGATTCTTTCGATATAATATCATGGAGGTACACATATTAAGGTCGATCTAATGACAGCTTTCACCGTCTATCAATCACGGTAGATAAGTCAAATCATGCAGTACTTACATAATCATCAGAATCCAAGTTCTTCCTTTTGATAATTGCTGACAATACTCCTGAAGCCTTTTCTCCCCCCCTCATTTCGTAATCTTTGGTAGATGATGCTAAATAATCGATATTAGACGGTTCACCTGTGGACACAGGTATCACGCTTCTCACAGGGTCAATCAACTGGCCGCTATCATCGCCACACAATGACTCAGTGTTCATAATGGTTTCAGACGTTCTTGACTTTGATAACGAGTGGTAACTTCGCAAACATAACTGTGAGCAGAAAACATCACAATGTTCATTCCCTGATGTCACAGGGACCCTAACATACTTTGTACCATCAATGGAAGCCGTCACAGGATCACTACCTAAAGGTGTCCTGCTGGTACATTTCACGTAACCAGTACTAATTATTGATATATCACAGTGTTTACAAAATGGAGGGCTACACTTGTCCCTTTCCGTAGGTACCTTCTTTCGGTCTAAACAACTAAAATAAACGTCATTTTCATTCCCTATCGATGTAGCCAAAGGCATTGGCTCATCATCACCGATTTCAAAGTTTCGAGATTCTCTTGGCTTCTCATCAATGACTTGAAAATGTTCTGGCTTTATTGTGCCAATTACATCAGTAACTAAAGTAACTCTTTCATCTAACGTTCGTTGTCTCTCACTTGACATAGTCAAAGTAACTAAAACGTTATTTTTCAATTCATCACCCAATCGATTCACGTGTCCGGATTGTCTGCTTGTGGAAAAATTGCTTTTATCTGCGTGATTATGCAATATATCACCACTTGGCTTTGTATCAATGTCATCGAAAATGCCTTCAGTTGGTATCATTTTAAGACTGTTACGAAGTGATTGATTAATTGTACCCGGTGAAGGAGGTAAAGAAGAAGGTGGTGTTGGTGGGTTACTAGACGTTACAGGTGGATTAGGAGATGGAAATTGCGAGTAGTAGTCACTAATGCCTTGCAAAGTAGCATTACCAAACGCCCCAAATATTGTTCTTTCTGCCTGTAGATATCCGCTACCAAAAGGTTGAACCAATGGATACAATAAATGGACTTCTGGTTCACATAATGGAAGTTTTAATCCTTTATCATCTGTTATGATTCGTCCTGGTATTGGTGATTTAGATGCAGGTATCCTTTCCTTCCCACTTTTTGGTTTTCTTTGCTGTTTTGGTCGCGAGGGCCTTTTATCCCCTTTCTTAGCAATCGACTTAAAAGCTTCTTGCTCTACCATTAAAGTCATGTTGCGTTGCTCTTCTAAAAGACGCCTTCGCCTCTCAAAATCCTCTCTTTTTCGCTCAAGTATAAATTTCTCCTGTTCTTCAGGATTCAACAAGCTAAAATCAACATTCCCCGAACTGACCTGTCCTGCTTGTCCAGTCTTTTTTCGCTTTTGTGATGACTTAGTTGGTTCCTTGTTTGTTAAAACCCCTACCGAAACCAGTTGCGATACATTAAGGTCTGTCTGCGATATGTTGGCGATTGTAGATGGAGTATATCCGGGTGGATAGTGCAACGGGCTTCTTATTGTTGAACTTTCAAGATGTGGTTGAACGGGTTGCGTTTCAGTTATAGTTTTTCCATCGCGCAAGTAAACTGCCTGGCTCATATTCTGAGCATACGAAGTACCCAGCTGTCCTGAAATTGGTGATTCATGAATATTTTCAAGGGAAGAAAAAACCGTAGTGCTGGTAGGCATCGACGAAGGCCAGTGCTGTGGCTGTAAACTGTTCGTAGACAGATGGGGTGACTGAGTATTTAATGAGGCAATATGTGATGTCTGGAGCATGACAGTACCGGTCGATTGAGTAATAACAGTGGTCGAAACAGTGTAATGAGACCCATGCATTGCATTACCAGTGTTCTGATTCTGAATCTGTACGAAGTTCGGACTTTGCAAAGGCAGACTGGATGGCTGTAACACTGTAGGCCTGCCAATTTCATCAAAATACGGACTTGTGGCACTGACCGAATCGTGGTGCTGTATCGGTTGGGTAGGATAATAAAACGATGACGTAGAATAAACAGGTGGATGTATTACATGAACTGACGAATGGTCTGGTTTGGATTGATGGGAATCCACAGGAGACATTACTTTCCAAGTCCCGATCTCCTGAACTTGTTGGCTTGAACTAGTATTATGAGGAGTAGTCTCAACAGTAGTTTGTGGCATTTTAACCGTTACTCTTGTTTTCCTTTCAAGTTCTTGGTACACATCGCTAAATGGGTTACTCCCCTCTGGAACAATGTCCACTCTTGGATGCTGCGAATGTTGACCTGATACATCTTGCTGCGTAACGAACTTCATGCGTGACACCTGTTGTTGCTGAATTTGATTTGCCCTTGTTTGCTCCCAATCCTGTCTCGATATTACAGGCAGGCGTTGTTCGGGCATAGCTTGCACAGAACCGTAGCTATGGGATGATTCTTGGTTGACTACAACCGAAGATTGTGCACTTCTAGCTGCATCATGAGATGCAGCAGAGTATGCAGGTGCCTGGTGTTGCCTTTGAATGTTTTGAGCCTGTTCTGGAAATCCTGGAAACTTGCCTGTCTGCTGGGTTAGCCCCTGAGAAGCAGTTGCATGATGATAAGTAGGTGGAGCCGTGGAAGGAAACTGAGCGATGTGTATCATAGGATTACTGACTGGTATCTGTGGTTGGATAGGCAGAGGAGTCTTTTTCTTTGAGGGAATATCTAAATCTTTGTTTGGAGTTGAGGGCGCTGGGTCTCCAACACTTGCTGGTGTTGTTGGTTGAGTGGGCGTGCTTGGGGCTGGTGTTGAAGGCTCGTCATATTTTGTTTTGCGTCCTTTTCGACCTCTTTGTTTCTTAGGTTTGTCTCTTGCCTGAAAATAATTTATTAGTCTTATTATCGTGTAAACGTGTTTATTGATAGTGTCCAAATTTGTTTTGGATAAACCAAATAAAATCATGTGACAGTATTTTGTGAACAATAAATATATTTTAAAAGAACAAAGAAAATTACAGTGGGCTAATTTAGTTTTAGAAAGCCAAGGTGAATTCCATAGAATCTAACTATATTATTGTCATCATGAATCATATCAAAAACATTTTAAGTTTCCTTAAACATTCTCTTGGTTTTGTGATAAATGTCGTGAATCACAACGCCCGCCAAACTCACACCCATAAAGTTACTTCTCACATAAATATAGTCTGCTCTAAATGTAATTTAATCTAGATTCTAACGCAATAAAACGCAATAAATATTTACCTCAGTAGCATTTTTAATAGCATTTTGCATTATCGCAGCCATTCCTTGTTGCACCTGTTGCATATTAGCTTGCATCCTCGCATGCAACTGTCCCTGCTGATCCATTGTAAGTGTTGCTACCCACTGCTTGTAAGCCTGTTGTGCGACAACCTGTTGTTGATACATAATATTAAGCTCCTGCTCAGTGAACTGCATCCCAGTAGATGCCATTGTCTGTAGCTGCGCCTGTAAGAAATTAAATTTAAGTACCCAACACCCATTTCTTCCAACTATCGTATGCAAAGATTATACCGAACGACCCAAAAAGTTCTGACTTTTGAAAAAGCACCAAAATTTGATTTTATTACAAATTTAAAAGGGCCAAGTTAATTTTAGAAACTGTTGTTACTTGACAAAAGATGACATTATTTAGACTAAAGCGGCTTTTACATGGAAATCTCAACGCGGGTTGAGCTCTACCCGGGTTGAGTTAAACTCGGTGTAAGTTAAATTTCCGTTGCGTTTTCATGTTGTGCCAACCCAAGTTGAAAATTGCCGTTGTGTGCTGTCAGTCATTGAAGGGTTTTTAATGAAAATGATGCTAAATGAGGACAGGGAGAGGTTTTGGGTTTTTGTAGTCATTTTGAAACGTGTTTTGACAACCGTGAATGTTGCATTGCATTTCGATTTTGTTCTGCTGCTTCAAATACTCTCGCAACATCAATTATCAATACGTGAGGTTTGTGAAACAATTGAGGAACTATCTCAACTCGCCCCGGGATCAAACAATTTGTGTTTACATCATAATTTCAGGAAATTTCACCTCGGGTTGAAATCTCGTCCCGGATTGAGTCGCCGAGTTGAATTCAACCTGGGTTGAGTTTCACATGTAAACACGATAAGAACTTTGACTGGCAGCCGAGTTGAAATTCAACCCGGGATTTCTTTTGTAAAGATTCATAAATTTGACAATTAGCATAAAAGAAAAATGTATTTTAGAGCTTTTAATGCAGCAAAATATATTTTTGCATTATATTTATAACATTTGTAACAATATGAAATTATTTCAACTTGCAATAACGTGATTTATTGATTTTTGGTGATTTTCAAACGTTTGATAATCTTGATTGGTAACACACTCGAATTGGTAAAACATTTTTTCAGTCACCCAGTAGATGGTCTTATCATTGCAAATAAAAAGTATGAAAATTAGTTGGTAGGTTCAGCAGCCAGTGCAATTTTCGACTAAAGTGCAACTGTACCTTGTCAGTAAAGTAAGCAGCAATTTCTAGCAAAAGATTATTATTATGTGTTCACCCCCGGAAGAAGTGAATCATTGAGCTACAGTTGAACAACGCTATTTCAAACTCTCAAGGGGGATGAAAATGCGTTCGAGAAACTGAGTTTTTGAGATAAACAAAGCTAAATCAACAGAGATTAAAGTTTGAGTTGAACTAGTTAGAGTTAGAGAGGTTGAACTGTATTTACAAAGCATCAATTTGAATTCCCGGATTTAAATAAGATGCACATTTAAAAAAAGTATAATATACGATGGACAAAATGTCATTTAAGCATGTACTTTGAAAATTTCAGTGAAAAACGGGAAACATAATTTCAAAAAAACGACAACCATCTTGATTTTCTCAACAATCTTGATGTTCGTTGTAATTTTTGAAAAAATATTTAAATTAACAAAAACATTTGAAAAAAGTAGCAAGAAGAACATTTTGGTCGTTATAAAAAGTAAACAAAACCCTACAACAGAGGTACTGTGTAATTCCTCATTTCTCTAAGCTATTTTAAGAAATTTACTCATAAACTCATAAATCAGATATATATAGAAAACCTAGATTAAAAAATCGTTGCCTTAATTTTGTTTTTTCAAAGAATTAATTCAAATTCCCGCAAAACCCGTACTTTCATTTCAGTGCACACCAAAACGTGGGTGTAGGCACGTCAAAAGGTTGGCGTGGCGTGAACGTGTCTATAAAAAAAGTAATCTGGCCAATGGTATTGTGAGCCCTTTTTACCGAAGTGACGTTAAATCTGTCAAACGTTTTTTTATTGCAGTTTCAGAAATTTAAAAACACCAAAATGGCTTGGCTTAAACCGCTCACGTGTGTCCCTGTTGAAGCGTTATCACTTCTTGGAGAAAGCAATGCTAAAAAATTCAAGTAAAAGCCATAGCTAATCAAAATAAACGTACCTGCTGTTGAACAAATTGTCGTTGAAGAAGCATCAATTGTTGGTGGTATTGTTGTTGTAGCAAAAACTGTTGCTGCGGAGACATTTGTTGCTGACTTAGCTGCTGATACTGGGTTTGAAGTTGATATTGATATTGCTGAAACTGCATAATTAGTAACTGATGCTGATGCATGAAAAGCTGTTGGTACTGAGGCGATGTAGGCGGAATACCAACAATCTTTTGCTTCTGCCTTGATATGGACTGTGACTCTTGAGAATTTGGTGAAAATGGTTGTGAAATGACCGCTTTAGGATGTTCTCTTACCTCAGAGACGTGTGTAGGATTTTTCGATGTCACTTCAAATTGAGGTAGCGCAGGAAGTGCACCAAAAGTTGTTCTCTCTAAAGATTTGCCAGCAGTTGATGTAGAAAGAGGGGGCAACTGAGACGGGGTACTTGAAACAATAACTGGAGTAGTAGAAATTTGTTGTTGTGTGCTTAATTGGACGTGAAAAGGCTTGCTGATTACAGTGTGTTGTTGGGATACAGATCCCATTGGCGTTGTATCATACGAACTTGGTATCGTCAAGTTCTCTGTCTTGGTTGCTGGTGTCAAAGTTTGGGCTACTACTGAAGTTGTTGTTGACGAAACAAGTGACGAAATACTAAAGTTTCCTGGAAGAGAATTTACAAGCTTTGAGTCTTTCAGATTCCGACTCATACTCTCCAAGGCATCAAATGCGCTCTGTGTGACATCACCTTCCTGAATAACTTCAAGAGTGTGATTTGGCAGATTTGCTGACGTGGATGTAAGCATTGCATTAGTTGACTCAGATTCAAGGTGGGAAGATATTCTGATGTGTGATCCACATGTGGCGACAATAGTGCTTTGGGGCGAACTTCCTACAGGCATAATCATCTTTGATTTATCGCTTGTAGCCTCTAGCTTTCCTTGACTATCTCCCTCCCTTTTACCCTGGTGATCAGCAAAAAGATTATCATTTGAAGATGTAGGGACTTTTGCCTTAGAATCACTGATCTTATCCTCTTCTTCTGAGTCCGTGCCACAATGAATTCCATCTGAACAGCTGCCTGATTTGCTATTTGAAAGCAATGATTTATTTGACCGCACGCCACCAACTATTTTCCGCTTCTTCAATGCTGAATCCGTATTCTGCTCATCTTCAGAATCCGTTCCACAATGAATTCCATCAGAGCAGTAAATTGATTTGGCATTGTTAGTGTTTTTTGCATGAGATTTTTCGTCATCTTCTGAGTCAGTTCCACAATGTATCCCATCAGTGCAGGGTGCCTTTGAATCTAGGACCGTACGTTTTGAACAATCATCTTCATCTTCTGAGTCAGTTCGACAATGTATCCCGTCTGTACAGGGTGCCTTTGAATTCAGGACCGTACGTTTTGAACAATCACCTTCATCTTCTGAATCAGTTCCACAATGTATCCCGTCCGTGCAGGGTGCCTTTGAATTCAGGACCGTACGTTTTGAACAATCACCTTCATCTTCTGAGTCAGTTCCACAATGTATCCCGTCCGTACATGGCAATTTTTGAGGCAAATCTGTTGATGCTTTTTTGACGTTTTCCTCATGTTCAGAATCAGTTCTACAGTGAATCCCATCAAAACAGGGCGGCTTTGAAGACTTTTTAAATCCAACGTCAAATGCCTCGTCTTCTGAATCAGTACCACAATGAATTCCATCAGTACAAGATACTTTTTTCAGATTTGACTTTGGTTTGGGCTTGAAATATTCTTCCTCTTCTGAATCAGTTCCACAATGAATCCCGTCTGTGCACGGGGGCTTGCTTGTTCCAAATTTATTTAAGAATGGTGGTGGTTTAGCATTAGTTCTTTTACTTAAAGAGCTGCTTGTATCGCAATTTTCATCTTCCGAATCGGTTCCACAATGTACTCCATCGGTGCATGGAGGGTTGCTTGCTGTTAGGTTCCGCAAATCTTGTGGCAGCTTGTCTTCGCTTTTTTTGTTCACAGATCTGTTCATCTTTGTATTATCATAACTTTCGTCTTCTGAGTCAGTACCGCAGTGTATTCCATCGGTACAAAGACTGTTTTGATTTGTATTGCAAACAGACAATGACATTTGTACAGGTTTCGAATCTTCTGATTCCGAGTCAGTACCACAGTGTATACCGTCAGAACAAGTGTTTGTCGTTGACATGTTGGGCTGAATTTCTATTGAATTTCTGTCAACAGCACTTGCTTTAAGTATATTACTTTCCCTACTTTGAATTGCATTAATTTTGATAGAAGATGACGAGACAGTCATCGAACAGTTATTGAATTGATTATTGGCTAAATCTTTCCGCAGTGCAGGTAGCTTATCATTTAGCAATTTTATATCTCTATTCGGTTCGCCCTCGTTCGAATCACGATCATTCACTGTCGGGCTTTGGGTTCTACTTGAAACATTGCTAGTAAGAATATTTGCAGATGAAGGTCTGGATGCAGACCCTGGTGATTCGCTCCCTCGCTTCTGAATAGCAACGGTAGAAGCCAGTGAAATATTTTTAGTGACAATATTTGTTGGCATGTCCAAATTCGATGTTATACCTGCCGGTTGTGAAGAAAATGATTCTGGCTTCACAATGGCTTCATCTGAACCCTTTGTTTCTGAAGCTGGGCTTCTGTTTATATCTACACCCACTTTGTGAGCTTGTTGTAAATCAGAAACCTGAAAGTTGGACCCTTTCTCTTGCGATGCTGTTTTTTTCGATTTCTTTGACTGGTTTGAGCTTGAACTGCCTTTTCTGGAAACGGCAGGTGATTGATTTCTAATACCTGATTGCGCAGTGGGATATAGTCCACTGGCTGCCATTTGATGCATCATCAATGTATGTTGCAACTGTAGTTGATACAATTGTTGTGGAGTCATTTCCTTTGCTTTCTCTTCATCAATAGCTCCATATGCAAACATTTGCTGTATACCGTAGTTTTGAGCTGCACTGGTTGGCCATGCTACACCATGTTGCATCACTGAAACTGCCTGTGCATTTGGCTGCTGAATCGGGTATCCATATTGTTGTGCCAACTCGGCAACAAATTTTTCATATTGCATCGCATTTTGTCCAAGGTCGGTTCGCTGCTGCATCTGGCGACTATACTCGACTAGGAACTGTTGTTGCAAAGCTTCAGGAATCTGTTGCTGGTATTGAAGTAATTGTTGAACGAATTGCTGCTGAGTAGGGTCTATTTGTGGCCTGGTTGCTGTGGCAGCAGTAGAGCCTGGTGTAACGTGTTGCTGAGCATAAACCTGTTGGCTGTGCATCTGCTGTTGAATTTGTACAACTTGCTGCTTCTGCATTTGTCGTTGTCTGTATAAGAATCTGATTCTTTCTTGGTGCTGTTCCTCACTATCAACCTCTGGCAAATCTTTATCAGCATAAGATGAGTATTGAAGCGGTGCAGTCATTGATTGGAAAAGCTCTGGGTTTCGCTGTTGCAACTGCCACTGAATGTATTGTTGTTGGGCTGCCATAAACTGCTGCTGTTGAAATAAAAGTGCTTGTTGCTGTTGTTGCTGATCGAGTCCCGTTTCTCCTTGTTTTTCAAAACCCTCTGTTATTACAGTGGGTTGAATAATAGTTGAATTCAAATTGCCTGGTTCAATAATGGCAGCTGTGACAGTTTTAACCAGTTGAATATTGCTTGCATCGGCCACAGACTTAATATCTGTTTGACCTAAACCGGCAGGGAAAGGCTTTTGCTGCATATGATGTGAAGTTGGTTGATCCGTCAATGGCATCTCCATTGCCTGAACAACAGTTGCACTATTTACATCTCTATTTTTGCTGTCAGTCATACTGCTGTTCCCTGCAAAAGGAGTATTATTGCTTCTTGCAACAGGTTGCACCAGTACCGCTGAATTGGTGGCAAATCCTGGTGCAAGGCTGTTGGCAGAAATCGATCTTGAAGTGGATGCATCATCACTATTTGGTCTTGTGCCTGTCATTCTAGCAAATTCTGCATCGTTGATTCCGAGTAAACTATCTATTTCTAAAGACGTATGCTGCTGATTCCCACTGCTAAACATGAACTGTTGATTTTTGATAGAGGCACTGTTTGGATGAAAACTACTTTGAGGAGTTGGCTGTACTTGTAAAATATCTTTCTGATCGTTGCTGTGAGACGTAATCGTTAATGTGTTCAGTGAGTTGGCATTTGAAACGCCATCTACAGCTGTGATCAAAGTCTGAGCGCCTTCTTTCGCAGGCAGTGGCTCAGAAATATGCCGACCAGTTCGTGAATCTTTACTCATCTGTTGTTGTGGCAAAGCAAAGGGCTCAATTTGAGGCAAATTACTAGCCCTGTAATCATCAGTCAGTGAACTTTGATCAGAAGAATATGAATTTTGTGATTTTCGACTTGATTTATTGTTATCTTTACGCATTTGTTCCTTCATTAGCATCACTTGTTGAATGGCTGGTGCTTGATAATGCAAATGTTGTTGCGGCTGATCCTTCACCCTTTGTTGTTGCAATAATTTCCACTGGCGTTCTTTTTCTTGCTCCAAAGCAAATTTTCTCTTTTTTTCTTCCTTCTCAGAATCTGACTGCTCTTTACTTGCTTTCCCTGACTTCTTGAGCTTCCTTTTTTCGCCTACACTGCTTTCTATTGAAATCGCAGGAGAACTAACACACGGAGAGGAAGTGATCTCATCTGCTATTGATTGGTTTCCAAAAGGAGAAGAGGCAAAACCTGGGGTTGTTGGCGTCAGTCCCGTTCCCGAGAATTGCAATTCATTAGCAGTTAAATCATTTAACGATGGAGGTTTGCTGCTGCTCTTTGACAAAACTCCTGAGTAACTATGCGGTATACTGAACTGTGAATGAGAAGAAGGGACCATTGGCGAAGTGGCAGAAGTCGGAGTTGGAGGGAATAACTGTTCACTGGAATGATCTTGAGAATTAGCCACTAATTGACTTGGAAGATAAGCGTATTGTGAGTGCTCTCGTCTTGCTACACTGTGAGAGTAATCTGGAGTAAACTGTTGTACGTCTTCTTGCATCATTGGAGCCTGTTGATTGTATGCTTGTGTATTTGAAATGTTCGAAGCTGTCTGTTCACCATTAAGCAATAAATTGCTCGAAAGAACATCGATGGCTGTGGTTTCAGCAGTGCTATCCAGGGCAGCTGTGACTTGCAATGAAGAATTTGATGAGCTGCCCGAAAAATATTTGTTGGTTTCTGTTGTAGACGTTGGAGTCTTCTGGAAAGGCCCAAGCTGAAAAAGATTGCAAAATGTTACTAAGGGTCGAAATGTTACAAACAATTGCATGTAATTTCAGCTGAATGTTTTTAATGAAATTACTTTTATTATATTCTCATAAAAAGTTACACCAATTCAATTCAGTCCAATTTTATTCGCAGAATACAAAAATCTATTTACATGAATTCTACATGACCCAGTGTAGTGAATTCTACATGACCCAGTGAAGTAGAGCTTAGGGATCGCATCCATTGATCGGAGAAAAAGTTTGAGAAGTTTTTCCGAATCTGTTTTGCCTGATTTGGAGAAACTCGGATAACTTTGTTGATGCTGCTACGATATTCCGACTGGCCTAGTTTTGAAAAAATTAAGTAAAAAGAAAAGCAAGAGGGGCAACACGAGCCTCTTCTCGTATTGACAAGTTAAGCCACTGGGGCGAGGTCGGATTACCACTCTGCACGGCAAGAAGTCAGCAACTCAAGTGGTAAACAAGTGATGTGACAACAAGTTTAACCACATTTTTCGTGAAATTTGAAGAATACATTTATGTTCTTATTTGTTGGAAACATCCAGTTTTTGCTCAGTGGTTGGTTTTTCATTGCAATATGTCCACAACTAAATGACCTATAAGCAGGTGACAGTTGTACAACGTTCAAATTGAGGAGTGTTGCAAATATGAATACTCAGGTTTTAAGCAAATCGGTATGTTGCAATGTGAAATATTTATTTTTCTTTATTAGAAACTTAACTCTCAGATCACTAAAAAATTAAGAAACTTCAGTACTGGGACAAAATAATTTAAGAAACTTTTAGTCGAGGAAATCCATAGCATATTTTCATTTTATCTTCCTTTGTTTCTTGTATAGTATTGCTTGGATGGACTTGGTATGTCTAGACAGTGATATGGCTTCATGACATCTCGTTACGAGGGTGCAGGATGTAAATATCAAGACTAAAACTTCTTAGAAACCCTTAAGAAAGTCTGAGTACTCAAATATTGATAACTTCAGTACTGGGTCAAATTCTTCATTTCTTGTGAAAAATACGCATAGTTTGAAAAACTGGTGGAGAAGAACAAACATCAATGAAGAATGTGGAGCTATGCAAAACCTATTAATTCTTTGTTATACTCTGAAGCAATTGCAAGTGCTTGCATTGATATTTCATTCATTACCATATCGTTTGAGCATTTTAATTTCTATATTGGCATATTTGTATAGGTCTGTTGTAAAATAGCTTGCCTTTATTGTCGTTTGTTCATAATTGTTTACCACATCATGTGTGGTTTCCTTGCTACACTGCAACTCAATTGCTACATCACCATTACGCTTTGAAACATTATGGTCTGATACATTCCAGTAACTTTTCATTCCTTTTATTTCATTTCAAATATTTCTTATTTCTTCAACAATAACAAAAATATGCAAGCAAGATACTACTGTACGACAAAAGAGATACAGTAATTCAATATCGTAGAATATTACCTTGCGGCCTTGATCTTTTTGTTTTACTCTGTTGTCCCTGGCACGAAGCTGAAAAGCACAAAGTATACGTCTTGTATACGAAAAACACTTTCTTAATTATTCTTAAATAACAAAATAAATATTTAATAATCAACAAACAAAATGCCTATTGCCAGTCCATACAAAACACATAGTACCATACCATAGTGGCACTCAATTGACTATTTTACGAAACAAATCATAAACAAAAATGGCCATGTGACTGCAAAGAAACACAGTTATTGTAGACAAAAAAAGTTGTGGAAGCAGGCAAAATAGAGGCATGTTTGAAATTTAAAGACTCAATTGGCAGCATTCAAAAGTGTAAAATTTATTCTTTCAGTAAATCGCATTGTCAGGAGTGAGATCAGATTTTCAAGAGCAAGATCTAATTTTATTAACAAAACTTTCCATACTGCTGATCAATTTGTAACTTACACGAAACGGTTCTCTTTGATCTTGAGGTAGCTTTCTCCATAACCTTGCAATTGCCCTTGCTCTGTTTGGCCACTCTGAAAAATAAACGCATATTATGTACATTCATGCTGTACGCACATACACAATGGGTGACCCAAAACAAAGATTAGGTTTAAAAAATCGTAAAAATTAGATTCTGCTGCAAACATTGCTTTTCCATAACAAAATAATTGAACTTTTTGTCATAAGTTGTTTGTCATTTGTCATTTGATATTTGTCAAGATACTACCAGGTGACTCAAAAAAATGTTTGAAAAATCACCAAAATTTGAGTTTGTTACCGATGAAGCTAATTTTTAAGCTGCCATGTACAAGAAGGACAACATTAATTGTTGCAAGGTCAAAAATTTCACAAGCACATCAAAAACAATGTAATTTTTTAGGTTTCAAAGCGACCTGGTTTTGATGCATGGCATAAGAGTTGTTACGAGTTGCCATCACTTAATGTTGTTAGAAATGTTATGAATATGGTTCAGAAGCATTAAACGTTTTAAAAGATATTTTTGATATAAATTACAAAGGTTTTGAAAAGTATACCCTTTTTAATGTTGAAATAACTAAATTACGTTAAGTCTATTATTCAAAGGTGTTGTGGGGCAGTGGTGAATTCTCCGATTTTGGAGTTAAAGTTAATCAAACAACCGGAGTTTGGCAACAGAGAGCATGCATACAATTCAATTGCATGCATGCTCTAAGAAGTTAAATTTCTTGCACCTAATGAAATCTGTAGGAAATCCTATTAATTGGGTTCTTTTTGTCCAAAGTCTCATTTGCTTCAAAATAAATATAAACCCTACACTACAAGGAGCAAAATGATGGCATAACCCTCTTTGGAAAATTCATATTTTCCTTTAAATAGAATGAGATAGTATTATGTACAAACCTGGGTACTCAATCTTGAGTTCTGGATTGACAATATTTGCATACAAAACAGGTGATATCGTAGCTAATTCTCCCAGTTTCTCATCCTGCTCCCATTTTTTCAGCTGTTTCTGCCCATCGATTTTGGGGCTTGATGCCCCTTCACGAGTTTTCGACTTGAGCTCAGGTTCTTCACCAAACACTGCTTTGAAAGCATCAGTTTCCCCAGATGGACCTTGTAGAGTTTTTGGATTTTCCTTGAATTCAATCGCATGCTCAATTTGGAAAGATGGATTGTTCCGATACATTTCATACTGTCTGTAATCTTGCTGGCTCAAGGCAACACGATGCTGGTGGCGTTGATCGTGGTATGCAGGTGGTAAGATTTGCTCCGATTGTCCATGAGCAACACTTCCGAGTCCTCTTGGTCCTTGAAAAGCAACAGGACTCTCGGCTGGCTTCGGTTTCTCAGTCACTTCCATTGGGCTCTGGCCGTGTGATTGTGGAGTTCCTTCTACACTCATCTCACGTTCAATGCCTGCAAATATTTCCTCAACCTCATGACCATCAACATGCGGTAAATCTGATAACCCCATCAAGTCCAGGTGTCCGGATGAATGCATATCTGTGTTTTGAGTAATATTGCTGGTTTGATCACCCGTGTTGTTCTTAGGAGCTGAACTATTTGTTGTTGAGGGTTTCAGTGCACCAAAATTCGGTTGGTTCTTACGCTGATTTAGAGCACCCTCTAAAATTGAAAATGCAACAATAAACAAATACTTCGGTGTAACCATGGGCTATTTAAGGGAGCATATTTTAAAACCTGCATCCCCCCCACACACTAAGTAGCAACATTTCAAACAAAGCTCGGCAAGTAAAATTATCGTTATCGTATTTAACGTGCCTAGCCCGTAAAAGTCTTGAGATGACTTGTTTCCAGCAGGGGACCCGTGTCATACAGTTTCAGTTTCGGGCACATACCCTTGCCATTCTTGCAAGGTTTGGGTATGGGTTTCTGCGCCTGGCGCAGGGCGACCCCTCAGGGCGACCCCGGTCTCTCCTCTTGATGTGACCACACCTCGTGATTCCTTTTGCCTTTGCCTGGAATTACAGAGGGTTAGCAGCTCTCCTCACACTCTCGCAGCAAGCCCTAATTGACAAACTGACAGCAAAAAATACTCAACTACCAAATGATATGTTAAGCGTTCTTGTATTAATTACGGATCTTACCTTGAGAAATGTCTTGTCCTTCAACATCCTCAGGATCGCTGACAAGCATATTCAATGTTTTATAGAATGAGTCCTGATGCTGCACATCTTCGGTCAGATGATCAACTTTCATTCCCGAGGCCATTCCGGAAGGCCAACTAAAAATTATAATCAAATTGAATTGAATTGTCTTTTTTATTCAAAAGACACAAAGTGCAAATACAGAAAACATTACCGGTTTCTTATAGATTAAACAACTCGAAAATATACATACAATTGGAAACCAACCAGCACACAAAGGAAGAAGACTGAGTTCAGCGTCAGTAAAAAATAATTTATATATATATATACTGACCCAGAAAATCAAAAAAGGATTTTTCAAATAATTTCCAAATTAACTTTATAAACATATTATCTTATTTCGCATTTCCAACGTTTTCACAAACATTGCCAGGTGTCCCAAAAAGGTAACCGATTTGATCAGTGCTAGAGGTGAGAAATCGAGAAGAGTAATCATTAATAGTTAACTTGAAAATAGATACCATGTTTGCTGATATCGGTGATTTGAGAGTTGAAATAATAATCTTTTCAGTTCAAATTTGCCTCCAACTCCAAACCAGAGCTTTAGGATTTTGGCCTTAGCTGTTAACACGCTGTATAGAAGATATCGACGAATAAATATTTCCTTTCAAGTTCTTCTCATCGCAAGACCTGATAAAATCTGTTATTTTTATAGGGATACCGGGTATAAAACATTGTTTTTTCGTGGAATATAGAATTATTCTATTGCAACGTAAACAATGAAAAATAATTGCATGAAAATCGTTCCTCGTATTTTCGTTTGCAAAGCTTTGTTTGAGTAGACTGTAGAACGATAATAACTAACATCCCATCATTCCGTGTTGTCCTCAATTGATTTTGCATACAGTTCCAATGTGATATTCTATGAATAAGATTAGCACAAGGATATTGCATGCTCATGTATTTAAATAAGTAGAAAAAAATTATCAGCCAAATATGGAAAACACATATAATTCTTTTGCTTGGTTATTGATTCGTTTACTTGAAAGGAACCAATTATTGAATCATATAGTGATATGCCTTACTTAGATAAAGTTTGTATATTGATGACGATACAAATATACCGTAGAAAATGTTATTCCTACCCGCCATGTTGGTTAGAGGTCGAGGCATGTAATGTCTCTTCTTTGCATCCCTTAGCCAATTCTACTTCTGTGCATGAAGATCTATTTTTGCTTGAGTGAGTGTGTTGTTCTCGCTTAGAAGAATCATCTTCTGATGACTGCGTCTCCGTGTCTGTACAAGAAGAATCTTTTTTTCTTTTTTTCCTTGACAACTTGAGCAAACTTGGACCAAAGAAATCAATCTGAAGAAAAACAACATTTCAAACTGTCAACAAACGTTTTTGTGGATGTTGTTTGATTCTTAGCCAAACACTAAAGCCTGGAATTCAACAATACAGAAAGAAGCTATCAACGATTTTCTCCTATCACATGTGCAATTTGTATTCCATTCATATGTATCTGATATAAAGATCTCTGCAGCGGCAAGACAACTTGGAAGCACAAAGAAATGTTTGCTATTCTTTAAGCCTGCATTGGCCTATCCAAGCCTAAAATGAGCAACACCAGCATATTTTTATGAATTCCTCATAAAATAAGCGGACTGCAAACTTATGCACAATTTATGAAATCATAATGGCTGTCGCCACCATTTTGTTCTGCCCCTGCCTGCCTGAGCTATATTAGCAAATAAGAGACGAAAAATCGGTATCATATTTAGCACCGATACAAACTCTCTGTGTTCTACCATTTCCGATACGAGCTTTATCAGAAATGTTTTTACATCGGATTTTTAACTGACTTAACAATAGCAAAAACTAAAATTTTGCCTTTTAAAGCAAATAGATGACTCTCTATGTTCAATTTAATTATTCATAGTCTGTGAGAAGCCAGTCAATAATAATGAGTTATACCCCAATGTATGTTTATTACTATATTCAACTTCTATTTAACTCAACACATGCAGGTGGCGTTTGGTTATTTTTTGGGCAGTAATGTGATTTATTTTAATATTCTTAAATTATCAATATTGTAAACAACTCATCTCCATTTCAATATAATAATAACATTTTGATGAGAATTGTTTTGTCATTCGAACCTCTATAATATATTAATCAATATAATAATATGCAGACAGAGACGATTTACAGGAGACAGGTATGCCTTATATTTATAAACTTTGACTCTTTAAATTACTCTGGCTTGAATTATTCTCATGACATTTGCTACAGCTGCGAGGGATGTACAGTAACATTAACAGTTTACCCCCTCTTTATCAAGCCCCCCTTTCGTAGCCAAAATTTTGATAAGCCCCTCTCTATAAAAATCTCCCTTTTTCTTTAAAGATACCCCAATTTCTTTAAAGAAATACTCATATGGTCAAATGCAAGAAATCAATGATAGCTTATGATGTATTTCAGCACAATATTTCCAATTTCCAATTTCATGTGTTTTGTTTTTGAGTAAAAACTTTCTTATCTTGATAAGCTTTTCATGTCTCTAGAAGCCTTCATGACTAATACAATACCATGTATCTTCTTGGAACAATGCCTAACTGGAATAAGGAAATCGTAAGAAACAAAACAGAAAATTGACATTCAATTTGTTAACAAGCCCCTCTCTAGAACCCCCACTTTACGATAAGAAAAAATAAAGTCTAGTAAAACACCCAACGTAATCGAATCATATATAATTACCGGATCATTCCTTGTCAAAACTTCGACTGGTTTCTTTGATCGATTCTGCTCCGTCCTTTTGTCAATATGAGGTCTGCCCGATCCGCGTTTCTCTTTATCCGATTTGAAGTCTGTGTCGCCACTGATATTTTTTATATCAGCTGTCGAGTCGACAGGTAAACAAACTGGTTGCCTATTTTCGCCAATATCTTCACTGCAAATAGACGTTTCTGTCAATTGCCCTGATGTTTTAGTCTCTCTTTCGTCAATACTCGATGTTCTTCCTTGCTTGTCTTTATTACGCCCTTGACCTCGTATTGAAGATTTTACGATCATGCTTTTTATCTGCCTTAGCCCCGTATCAGTTAAACCCACAGCCTCACTTTCGTATCCTTCTTCTCGTTTGCCTCTAAATCGAAGGCCTGGTAACTTTACTTCAAAAGTGCCTTCAGCAGAAGCCTGAACAACGTGTTGCCGTTGATTCCATCCACTTGACGTGAGTGGGTTGCGATTATGTTTCAAAGTGGGTTGAACCTTTGTTTTTCTATTCGCTACTCCGGTTGCCATCACAGTGGTGGTTGTTTGTGTCACTATAACGGATTGAAGTGATGTCAATTTTGCACTGTTACTGTGTAAACCTCTTTCAGTAAAACTTGTCAAGGAGCTCGAAAATATTCCATAATGGCCGGTGGTGCGACGACAATGAAAGCAGTGGTATAAGTAGCTAGCTGCAACTTCGGCATCATCTTCAGAGGAAAGACCATCACAATCAGCATGAAGCCACCTAAAATAACACCAAACATATATACAGTCGACATCCGTTAACACCTATTTTGACAGAAACAATATGTTTGATGAAAAGTAACTGATTTCTGCTAACACGCATTTATCAGTTGATATAAAATGTATGCTGCAAACGAATTTTCGTTTCCGTTTTTATCGTGATTTTATATAACATTCTTCTGTGATGGTCAAGTGAGTCTGATTTAAACTTCTAATTTTCCAGCAAATTTTTAAATTCATGGTTTTGTTTTTATTTATTTAAAAGCTTCATGTAAAACATGTCAATATTGAAATCAAATTGGAGAAAAATTTAGTCTAATGGCTGAACTATCAAAATATGATAAAAACCGTTTAAGAGGTCCAAGACGTGTAGTAGCCTTAAGATTAAGAGCAACTAATTTTGGCTATATACATAATATTCATATATAGATATGGATATGGATAACATAGAACAACTGTTTTTACAAAACAAATGTACAGTAATAAAAAACCGGAGAAAAATCATAATTAAAAATCATAGAGTAAAGAATGTCCTGAACCCAGAATTTTAACAAATATTGATTCCGTAAAACAGAGTCCAACTTATTGTTTTTTGAAAAGTTTTGAAATATTTTGAAAAAATTATTGAAAATTCAGAAATTGAAAATTACAATGACATTTGCGACTGAAAATAATAGATTTCACACCTTTACACGAGCAACAAGATAAAAGGTAAATAGGATAAATGGCAAAAAATGAAACCCACAGAATCTCACAGTTCTTATTTTAACCTATTTCACGATCTAGTTCTTATTTCTACCTATTTAGTTCTTATTTTATTATGAAAGAGTAGTCTTTGAATTCCCAAAAACATATTTCATCAAAATTGCGGATTTATGATTTTTCAAAGTGCAAGAAATTGATTATATCTCAATTGAGGTCAAAGTTCAATTTTTAGTAAATTTTTCATAAAATTTGGATTATTATTTCATAAATTAAAATTTGGATTATGATAGTGAATTGTTTTTCAATTCATTGCCAGGAAATGTGAAGTCGTGAAAATGAGAAAAGCTAAATTTTGGTATTAAAGCTGAAAACGAAGTATCTGCAGAAATGAAGCTTAGTTATTGTTAAAAAAATTTTTGCCGGAAGATTTCACATAAATTCGTACGGAAATATTTTCTTCAAATTCTCACTTTAGGCACATGATTTGAACCTGAATAGCATTTAAAGTCTAATCAATCCTTTCAACTAATTTTGTCTAATCTAGTTCTACTTTGATGTATAATTGCACACTATAATATGATGTTAACGACAGTATATAATGAATAAAAATTATATGATAGTAGCTTCTCTGGATAGCACGTTCGCCGGTTGGACTCTGTTAAACAATTTATGATCTTACGCTTGTCCGCATTAGATGCGTAAAAATGGGGGTATTGCGTAAATCAATACTTTATCATATTCAGATGCATTCTAGTACCAAACTGATAAAAAATATCCAGGAACCACATCATCCCTCATCACGTTTTCAGTGTGTGCATCATCGCTAATTTTTCAAATAACAAGTTAAATACTATTAGCAAGCACAATATCGTACATAAAGCAACTAAACGGTTAACCAAAAGTTATAGGCTAAATCATGGCAACATATTACCGCATCTTTTTCTTTTCTCTGTATATTAGGGCCATCTCCCAAAATTCAAAACATGATAAAACCTACCTTGAGCAATGCATGCATTTGACAACAAGCTCATCGTCCAGATACGTTTTCATGCACACCGCACAAGACACTTCACTTGCACATGGTCCACACTGAGTATAACCTGTCATCCACTTACAACCGACGCCAGGAATTGTTGAACCACAGTTGTTGCATTCAACGCACCTTTAGCAAAACAAACGTCAGTTATAAATGCAAAACGATAAAAACCATAATGAATATAATTTAAGTGAGATTGTCAAGTTATGTCTTGTCTTGTTATGAGGTAAGATTGTTCTTTATTTAGAACTTTTTTATTGCATTGTTACCGTGCTTCAGAATTATATATTTTAGTATTATCAGAAATAACATTTTCATTTAAAGATATCAGTTTTGTAAATAAAAAAAGGTAGTTAAATTATAAACTAATTATTAGCAAAACTCGACAGTTCTTTTGTTGGTTATCTTTGGAAGCCCACAATATTGCATTATACTACTGTTCCTTAGTTATGGAAGTTTTCTAAATTTGAATGAACTCCAGTTTCTTTTCCTTTATATCTACCATGTCAAGTACAGTGCATTAGTACTAAACTAAAAATAAAGTAAAAAAATAACAAAAATCCAGTACAATATAAAACCTTGTTTTTTGTGGTATACAGAATTATTAAAATATTCTATTGTAGCATAAATAATGAAAATCAAATGGCATAAAAATCGCTGTTTCTGGCATCTTCCTTTTATGAAGCATTGTTCGAGAACTGACTGTAGAACGATGATACATATCATCTCATCGTCCCGTGTTGTCAATACCTCAATTGATTTTGCATACAGTTCCAATGTGATAGTCTATGAATAAGATTAGCACAAGGATATTGCATGCTTACATGTAAAATATCCGCATTTTAAAGTAGATAAATAAATTATTAGCCTAAAATAGAAAAACATATGCTCCTTTTTCTTTTGCTTGGTTATTAATTTATAAATAGCCCAGAAAATGGCAACAAATTATATTTCCAAAGTTATGGATAAAAAAAACCAAGTTTCACCAAATCACATCCCTTTTTAAACTCCAGAGTGATGACAAATTCTGAAAAAAAAATCCACAGCCTTCTGTATATTCCTATGTACACTCCAAGAAGCTATTTCGAAGAAGCTATTTCGAAGCTTTTAAAATGCATTGTTACCGTGCTTCAGAATTATATATTTTAGTATTATCAGAAATAACATTTTCATTTAAAGATATCAGTTTTGTAAATAAAAAAAAGGTCTTGATACTGTGCAAAAAGATATATTGTTCGAAATACTGTATCGGGTAGACCAAAAAGCGCTCCGTCGCTTGCCATTCTGCAAATTATTTTAAGTACTAGGCCGTAAAAATGAGGCCGAAATACTCCTGAAAAATTATCTTAATTTTAGAGATATCACTCAAACTTCTGTGATATCCAAATTCGAACGGAAACGGAATCGACTTTCCAAAATGAAATTCTGCCTCATTTTTTGGCCTAGTAACGAAAATGCCTTGCCGGATAGCTCAGCAAACGGCACGGCGGGAATATTTTGCTCCACCTGGTAGAACAAGCAGATAAAAATATAAATGTGCAAGCGTCAAACTAATAATTCTGTATGCAGTTTTACTGCGGTATTCAATATTTTGAGAACAAAACGAAATAAAACAACACGTGGAGTCAATGGCGAATTTTGAAGATAGTCTTTGGAAGATAAAATAACGGAAAAAATATGTATCATAAACATCTAATTTGAAGAAAAGAAAACTCTCAAATAAATACCATCGGCATTTCCAACCATCAGAAGGAACTTCTTCAAGAGGAGGATCCAAACAGTATATGTGATAACTAATGTCGCAACCATCGCATAAAAGAAGCTTGCCTTCATCCTCGTTACGACCACAACCTTCACAAACAGTGCAGTCCAAACAACGCCATCCTTTAGTCATAACCACTTTATTTACCTAAAGAGAAAGTATTTTAATAAAAAGCGTATAGTAGCAATACTGCGTTTTTATGACAAGTAAAAGTCCGTTTGTATATACAGAAGAACCTCCATATAACGGACACCTTTGGGATTATTGTTACTGTCCGTTGTAGAGTTGTCCGTTGACTGGAAGTATCATTCTTATGGGGAAGTGTCCGTTGTTGGGAGATGTCCGTTAATGGATGTTTTACTTAATATATATTCATATATGTCAAATGAACTAAAATATGTTAGAGGAGATTGTAGAACAACAATATGAAAGGCTTTATCGTTCTGTGCTAACCTCATATAATTTTGCATACAGTTCCAATGTGATAATCTATGTTCTGAAATCAGCACAAGGATATGCATGCGCACGAAACATTTATTAGCTCAACAATTAATAAACAAGACTACGAACCTTTAAATTCACACAATACGGATGAAAACATTGGCCACATTGAGCGCAAGTGATCAAATGGCCTTCGCTGCCTTTGCCAAAGCTTCCACAACACATGCAAATATCCTATGAAAAAAAAATATTCATACCAAAGAAAACTTAGTTCAATGTAGGAATGAATCATTCATTCGCCTCAAATTGTTGTTGACGTTTTGAATAACGAAGTAACGTGTCGGCAAAAAAAAAACAGCATCGCAAAGCTAAATGTACATAATTGTTATTAAAATATTTCATTTATATCGATGTTTGTTTACTCTTCTTCGTTGTTTTGGCTGAAAAAATCTCCAACATTCAAAAGGCCTAAAGTTTGCGACAGCCCTATCAAAACATTTCGACAAAAAACGTCACGGGCAGTTATCTGTTGCGTCAAAAAGTAACGTTGGCACTCTTCTAGTGTTAATAAACTTTCCGCAAGAATAGTTTTCAACATTAGAATCGAATACATAGATTGCAGTACCGTCTGCATAGTTATGTATTTCTGTTTTATTTATTAAATAGAATAAATCTTTCAAATACACATTATACAAGAGGCCAATGCAAGTGCTGACATTAAAGCTTAATTGTCGCTATATAAAGCCCAATTGAATTGTTGGTACCCAATGTCTAGTGAGCGAACGTCTGTTTAGCGCGGTTTCCTTTCATCTCTGCATTGTCAATGGTGGACAGGCTGGTCGGCTCTGATCCTAAGCAAACAAGGTTAAATTTGAGGATCATAGAGGTAATACAACTTCTATTCCGAAATGTTAAAAAGCGATTTGGTTTTACGAAAAATGACGACTTTTTAAAACAGCTTTTATATGCATTCAAAGAGGCGAAATCAAAGAATGACAATGCGATTTTAGAAAAACTGGGGGAAATAAGCGGTGTAGCACAAAGTTCTCGGAGAGATGTGACACCGGTGCTGCTACTTTGGCAGTAATAAAAGAGCAAAGGTATCCACCGTAATATCTTGTTCAGACTCCACAGCTAGAAAGTTTAGACCTTATTCATCCGCTCTCTGTGACAGCGCTGGGCAAATGATAAAAAAGACTCGCGGTCTATTTGTAGCGACAATAAAGCTTTAACTTTAACCCTCTGTCTTCTTTATGATAGATAACGATAAATTGCTGACAAGGCATCTCTGCGGAAGCCATGTTTGTTAAATTTTGCTGGAAACAATTCATGATTTAAATGATCAAAGGTTTCTGAGAGATTAATTAACATAGAGAAAGCTTAACAAATTAATAAAATCATGAAACATAAGAGAATACTTCCAACACATTAATCATACAATCTACCTACATAAATGATTGCGGTCTATAGTTACTCACAATTCAATTTTCTAACTCCAACACTAAATTAATTATCAAACGTGCGTTTATCCTGGACGAGTTTCAACTTTATCTACCTGCTTCTTATTCTCACGAGGGGCCCTTATGCGCTTGCCAACACGCTTTATACTCGCTTTCTATTATCTGTGACAATAAGCAAATTCATTTAAACAGTGACTGTAAAATTTTGTTATATTTGTATTTATTTGTTTTTACGCAGATACGATACCGTAACAATTCGATTAAGCCCCCTTTCTCGAAAAAGCTCCCCTCTCGAATAAGCCCCCCCCCGGGCGGCTTATTTGAATTATTACGGTATTCTTAATATTGTAAACTATAAGATGAGATTTTAAAGCCTGCTCAATCTAATGTCATTCTAAACATTTCTAGCATTCGCAGAAGAACATGGCGTCTAACGTAAAATGTTCATAACTTTTTTTTATTATGATAGATATGGACTTGTAATTTACTGACTTTTGATATATATATTCATTTGATACCAATGTATTACATGATAAATTTCCCGAACAAGAATCGCAAATTCTCCCATATTTTTTTGATATCAATGTACCGGGTGTCCTAAAAACATCTACGGATTTGATCGAGTCTTACGATGAAAATATTACCTAAAATGCTACGAAATGTTTTTCCTGTTACTCATTGATTGTTAACTAAATCAAAAATACCTTGTTTGACACTTTTGGTGCCTTGCAACTTGAGTTGCTAATGAGATACTAATTTTTGAAGTTGAAATTGTGTGTCACCCTCAAACCAGAGCTTTTTCGAGCAGACGAATCTGGTACGTTGTCCTGTTCTGAATTAGGCCATATCACTATTATGAATATGCTGTATATGGAAGTTATTCAATGACAGAAAATTTACTTGTGTGATGTGCTCTGACGTGACGTGAGAACAACACATTCCTATTATTCCGTGAGCCTGATCTCTCAGGCGGTACATATCACAACACCACAACAGAGCAATTGGACCATTGTCCTTTTCAAAACGAGTTGATCCCTTAAATCAGAAGCACGCATGGCATAGGACGATGGTTTTTTTTAGGGGGGGAACGAGGTTTTTTCCATTGAAACTTCCTATGTAACCTAAGCGATTACGCTTCCTATGTAACCTAAACAAGAAATTACGTTTTTTGTATTGACTCCCTTAAAAATATTACGTTGAGCAATGCTTGTCAATGAGAAATATGACTTTTTAGGGGGTGAAAGTAAGTTAAAAAACAACAAAGTACATCAATAGCTACAATCATTACCTGTTCAAGAGAAAATTTGTCCCTCGTTGATACCATAACAACTGTTGAGTGGAGTCCTTCAGGATCATCTGAATCATCTTTCCTTGAGTTCTCAATTGAATTGACTGCTCCAGTCTATAAAATCATACAGAATTACCTTACCCCAGTATCTAAAAATAGTTACAACAATGTGGCATGAATATGAAATGTTCTTTCCTGATATTTCTGTTATGAGTTATTGTTCGAGTAGACTGTAGAACAATGATAACTAACATCTCATCATCCCGTGTTGTCCTCAATTTATTTTGCATACAGTTCCAGTGTGATATTCTATGAATGAGATTAGCACAAGGATATTGCATGCTTGAATGTAAAATATATATATTTTCACAGTCAAAAAAAATACAATATTTTTATTTACTGTCCTGATCTGAAGACGATTGAAGAAATATCAAGAAGCAAGGGGGTCAATATTCTTCACAATTCAGTGGGAAATGACATGGGGAAAAAATCAAGACATTTGGGAATGCAAGAAGCAATAACGCAAGCATATGAAAGCTTGAAAACGTTTTCTGCACATTAAGTAAAATTGCTAATCCCCATGCTGATGTTCACTTATAAACTGAATTATATATGAGTTCTGATTACTTCCACGTGGGTAATGAAGGACCGTCATCAAACTTCGGCTATGCATTTATCTGAATTTGGCCTAATTTTGATATTTTATTTTAATCTAAAATTCAGATATTGCCATTTAGAATTCCTCCACCTTGCTTAATTTGGTCAGTTTTGAAGTTTTTCGGGATACATAATTTGACGAAAATGTTCGGATATTGCTGAATTTCCACATTTGAGAATATGATCTTATTGCCTTATTCAAAGAATCTCAAGAGGGTGATAAAATGATATTTCCTGATTACAATAGGGATTACTTTAGGACAATTTTTCGAAAATTGTACGTGTGTTGTTGTTATGCTATGGTCAGTTACACGAGAAAGAAACGCATTTAGGAGAAGAAAGTGAAGAAAATGGAGATATTTTGTCCAAAGAACAAAGTTTATTCAAACCTGGTTGATTGAATTTTTTTTAACTAACTCGGTTTGTCCCCGAATCGAACTCTGTTTGATATCCCCCCCCCCTACGAAGTTTCAAATTCTTATTTTTCATT
>JAYJMH010041641.1:0-15008 GCA_036873815.1 Phacellophora camtschatica | reverse complement strand
ACAAAGTTTATTGCAAATGGAATGAACTGAGGCCTGTGATATCACTGCAAAGTGCAATAGACAAGAAGAAAGTTTGACTTTTCCGGGCCCCTTGTGGGGCCCAGCTCGATCATATCACTACAACATACAATAGAAAAACAAAACTTAATCTTTACGGGCCCCTCTCGGCGGTCCTGCATTTGTTGTTCGTCATCTTCTAAGATGCTCTTTAGGTCTTCAAATAATACACCTCTCTCTGCAGTATTTGGCAAAGAGTTGAAATAAAATAATAATTCTAAACTTTGACATGGAAACGAGGCCTCTGTTTTTGAGCACAAGCAGAAATTTTCTCACATGTTGAGGAGAAAAAGCTCTCGAGGAAAATTCAATGACGGGTCATTTTTGAAGAGTTGTCTCAAGTCAGATTTTGCAAGTCAAAAATTGATTCAAGAATAAGAAGAGGGAAGTGTTTTATACAGAAATATTTGTCGAAATCGATAAGATTATAATTAATGTGAGTGAGAGCAGAAAAAGGCCTAAAAATAAATATAAAGGCAAAGCAAAAAGTTTTTAAAATAGAAAAGGCTGTCGTTGCCGGGGTAGTGCCTTGGCTTGCTTTATTTATTTCTTTATTTTGGCTGGCCAGACAAAAAAGGCAATGGTTTAATAAACCACCTGTGAGGTTTGAACATCAGACAACCATTCACGAGATAATAATGGCAGACTGTAAAAATATTGTAATTCCTGAAGATGTAAAATTTAATGTGAGATCTATACTGATTTCACAGCAGCGTGGGGTTAAACAATCAAAGGTAGAGAAAGACTACAAAGAATTACTTGGAGAAATCTTGCCATGGAAGAAACTTGGGTTCAAACATTTATTTGAATTTCTTATATCAATGCCAGATGTTGCAAAATTAGAGTGGAGAGATGCAGACGAAGACAACAGGGTTTTTGCTGTGGTTGATAAAAATTCATATGCATCCTTGCATGCCAAGAAGATGGCAAGCAAAGGATTTGGACATGGAACAAAGCCGCTTTCTCCAGAAGAAATCCAACAGTGGAAAATTAAAAAGTTGCATGGACCAGCAGGCTTACCATTGTCATCAGAAATTCAAAAGATACCAAAAAACAGCTTGATAAAAATTATTGAAAAGCCTCAACAAGGTCATAGAAATCAACCAAATTTTCTTCCTCAGCATCATGCATCAGGAAGAAACGAAAATTTAGCACAGTTCAAAAGTACAAATCAGATAGCTCCTACAATGCATACAGGACCCAATAAAATTGTCTCACAGGGACAGGGCTCAATTCAAATTACAATAAAGAATGAATATTCGTCAATTGTTCCAAACCAGGATGGACTTTATTCACTTTGTGTCTCACTTCAGTACAAGAATGGCAGGAAGATACTTTTGAAGGTAGTTTAATTAGGCAGTCCAAATTTAAGTGATTTAAAATCTAGACAAATTTAAAATTCAGAACCTATTGGAGCTGTTAGAGTAATTTTAGTTTGCAATAAGGTTTCAAAGTCATTTTATTTGAGATTTTACTAGACCATATTTCTTAAAGTAAACAACCAATATTGAAACATTTTCTTCCAATCAATGTCAATATTGAAACATTTTGTTCCAATCAATGTTTTTCTAATTGTAATCTTATAAATGTAATTTAAGAACAACAAGATAATTAGAAAAAATAATTTAAATTTATTATGCATATCATTTTTCTTACTTTAAAGGACGAAGTTGCAAATCTCTTAAGACAGCAATTTACTATACCTGGTTCTAACATATTTGGAGTTAATGTCATCAGGTTGGTATGCATTTTGCATTTGTTTTAGTAAAGAGTTGCATTTGTATCAGAAAACATTTTTATGCTTGCTTTTTAATTCCTGAGCAATGGATTTGATACATTTAGGAAATATTCTAATCATATTAAAAATTCTTTAGATAATGTTTTGAACATTATTTTTAGGAAACACATATCTGCCATATAATGTGTGTTGTTGACTTTGTGCAAAACTATTTTTTTTGGGGGGGGCACTCTTTTGAAAATTTATGGGTGCCTTTTAAATATTAAAAATGGGTGCCTTTTTTCCTTAATTTTACCTAAGAATGGGTATGTTTTTTGATAACTTTTACCTGAGAATGGGTGTGTTTTTCAATAAATTCACCTGAGAATGGATTCATTTTTTGAAATTCCACCTTATTGTTCATAATTTTTCCTATTTTTAATTACCTATGGATGAGTTTTCAAAAGAACTCAATTACCTATAAATGGGTCAAAATATATTTGACTGTCCACACACCCCTACCAAAATGAAATCAAGTGCAATATTATTGTCACTCTTTATTCAGCATCTTGGCTGGGGACCTCTAAGTTTAACATGAATATCTTTTTGTTACAGTGGTCACATGGGATTTCTAAGGTATCAGACAAAATCAGAAGCTGTTGCAACATTGGAAGCTAGATCAAATTTAGAACTTAATGGGATCACATTCACAGTTGCTCCAGCAAAAGAAAAGAAGACAACTGGTAAGGGACAAACTTCATTGCCACGTTCAGGCAAGCAAAATGGTTGTATTTTACCTTTGCCAATGAATAGCATGTTTATTCTACAAGGTGCCAATCCTGTTTTACCATTTCAAAATGTTTTTGCTAACTGCAAACCAGGAATACTTCCATCACCAATTCCAACCCAAGTTCCAGTGCAAGTTCCAATTCCAAACAGCACCTTTTTTCAAAATGTAGAAGTAAATCAAGTGCCTCCATTTGGACCAGCAGTAAAGAGAAACTTTGAAATGAGTAAACTGAAGGGAAATGTTCATCAAAATGATTTAAATGCTCATGGACATGCAGAAACTGTAACTTCTTGTGCATTCGACAAAAGAAACTTTCCTAGGCATGTGGAAACTCAAATTCCAATCACACTTGACAAAGAAAGCAGCTTTCCTGAATTGATGGAACTGGTAATTATATTATATTATAACATATGACTCAACTTTTTAAAAGTATGTACATTTGAGCAAAAGTTATCACACAAGAACTATTTTGCATTTGTGTTAACATTTCATTGTAAATTGTATCAGGTTAAAGTTTTGGAACATTTTGGTTTTAAAAATTAATTTTTTTTCTTGTTTATGGAGAGATGCAATTTTTTTTGTTTGATACAATTACTCAAAAATACGTTTTTCCTGTGTTTGTTTGAAAATTTCAATGAAGTTTTGAAATCAAATAGTTACATTTTCATACCATCTCAATCTGCAGATTCTAAATTAGAGTTTAGTGCAATTCAAAAAGAATGCATTAACCTCATGCTTCTCGTTAGGTCTCACTGCTGATCAGTCTAGGTTTCACTGTTCATACATTTTATTGTTGAAGATCTTAACAAATTTTCAAACTCTTTCAATGAAGCAAAAGCTCTTCAAGGGTGTTTAGAACCAGAGGGTTGATGAAACCTTCAGTTTTTCTTTTAATAATTAAATAAAAAAAAACAACAGTGTTATGTTGGATTATATTGGGTGTCACAAAAAAACCTTATTATTTGTTTTATAATTTCATTGCAAATGTGAGAACACAAAGCTCATCATGATTACTAACATCAATGCAAATGTTAATGTAGCAGCGGAAATATTGGAATTTTTTTTTTGTTTGCACAGTTCAAGATTTGAAGGAACTTTTTCACTTTGACAGTTTTGATAGGAACAACTGATAGTCAATGACACTTTGAATGATTTTGGAATAATCAGTCACCAGGCAGATGATTTTTGGCTTTTTGCCCAATTTCACAGCCTATGAACTCTTCAATGAGGAACTGTTTTGTTTTTGTTTTTTCAAACTGTTCACTGTCTACAATATCTCCACTATCATACACTTGCATTTCCCCTAAATAAGGTCTCACACTGCTCATTATTTATAGGTTTTCTATTGCAGATTAGCTCATAGAGGTCAGTTCTAGAGTTTTTGCAATAAAGTTGCAAAAGAAATGTAAGGTTTTTTGGAATATGCTGTGATTCTTCTGGAATTTTGAGATCAATAGCTTTCCAACTCTCAGAGTATATTTTTTTCAGTTGCACAAATTTCATTTATGTAACGTCTACAGTAGCATTGGATACTTTATTTTCAGAATGTACAAAATGGGCCTGGGAAATTTCTCCTCAACTCTAGACAGATGGAAAAAATGTTCAGTTCCAGTTGCAATCAAAGGCCCAAAATGGCTTCAGATCTTCCAGATCAAATCAGCTTCATTGTTACTTACACAAGTGATTGCTGCAGGTTTTGGATACACTTTATGGGGCTTGTAAGTTTACCAGATTGTTAATATGAACATGAATTTCAAACAAAATTGCAGAATGAATATAGTTAAAATTATGTAATAACAATCATTTATTTGTGTTTGATGAGCTTAAATCCGAGTGACCCCAAAAAAATACCCCCGTTTGCAAGGCTGTGGATCGAAATCCGTTGGGCTAGCAATTTAAAATAGTGCTCAAAATTATGTCCGTAGGGCAAACTTAGATGTCCGTAGGGCAAATTTGGAATATCATACAATCATCTGCAATCACACTTATATGTCCAAAACTTGAAGTTAAAATAGCCCTCACCCATAGAGTTATCGTATTTAACGCGCCTAGCCCGCAAAAATCTCGAGATGACTTGTTTCCAGCAGGGGACACGGGTCATATAGTTTCAGGCACATACACTTGCTATTCTCGCAAGGTATGAGTTTCTGCGCTTGGCGCAGGGTGGCCCATCAGGGCGACCCCGGTCCTTCCTCTCGATGTGACCACACCTCGTGGTTCTTTTTGCCTTTGCCTGGAATTTCAGAGAGTTAGCAGCTCTCCTCACACTTTCGCAGCAAGTATGACCTCGGTAGGATTCGGACCCACGACCTTGCGATCATGAGTCCGGCGCCTCAACCACTAGGCCATGCCTGTTTTCATGAGCTCTCAATTCATGAATCAATCCACGAGGTCTCAATTCATTTTAAAGGAACCCCATTTCCAGTTCATGTTTTGACATTACAACAACCTGTCTGCTCCTATATCAATTTAGGGAGTTTGATAAATGATTATTTTAAAATTTTAAACCTCAGAGGCGCCATCACAGCAAACAGGTTGTTTTAATGTCAAAACCTGGACTAAAGATAAATTAATTTTTTTTTAATTAACTTAAAAGATCATAAGTTAGGGCAATTCTAATTTCGAGTTTTGGACGGGTAAAGATGGTCGCAGATGACTGTATGTTATCCCAAACTCTAAATTTGCCCTTTTGGAGGTTGTTTTATGCAAAATTTGAGTTTTTTTTAGTCCGACAAAGATTAAGCGATAGCCCTGGAAACGGGGATAGTTTTTTCTTATTCCCCTGGTTTATATTTGTACTATTCGTTTTAATTTGTCATATGAAAAATTTAGATTTCTTTCATACGAAATTGTTTCAAATATGCATAACATGTTTAATTTTTTCAGGAAGGTGCCTGTTCTAATTTGATGAGAAAATTGCAGTTATATATTGCAAAAAATCCTGATGCATCAACATTTTTTCCAAGCTTGCATCATTTTGGAGCTGCCAAATATAGTATTGATGGGAACTGGTACAGGTAATGAGATTTATACAAAACTTAACATAATTCATTTTAACAAGAGGTAGATCATTACTTAATACTTTATACACTTTCAAAGCTGCTGTGGAGGAGTTCTGCAAAACTTTACATTTTGCAAAACTTTGTATTGCTTTGACTTACTGTTTTTGCTTAAGCTTCAAGTTTGATACCTTCTTGGTAAAATCTACTTAAATGGTATAGTTACTAAGCTGTGCACAATGGAAACCTAAGCATTATAGAATTAGAAGCAAGCAAAGGCAGAAATATCAAAGCAATCGCTCCGCAGTAACTTTGCAAACTTGCATCCATTTTTTTAGCGCTCTGTATTTATTGTATTTCAAAGAAATTTTTTATGGCTTTAACTGTCCGTATCTTTTGATTTTTTCTGCTGGAAAGGTTTTTTTTTCTAGTTTGAATTTTAGGATCATTAGAAGAATATATACAGTAGAACCCTGATTTTTTTTTAACTTTTTTGAACCCTTTTTTTCGAACTTGTTTTCTGGTCCCTTGAATGATAAACTCTTCGAACTATTCTGTTACTTCCTTGACGGTTCAAAAAATGGGGGATCTACTGTAGTTTAGGACTCCCTGTGTTCTTTGGTTGCTGACGTCACTCCGGTCAATAAGACTGGAGTGACGTCACTCTTATTTACCGGAGTGACATAGGAAAATCAGAGAACGCAGGGAAACAATGGCTCGTGTGACACAGGACTATAAAGAAAATTTAATTCAAATCCTTGTTTCAATATGCTGGTCAATGATTTTTACGTAAATTCTCAGGTGCTGGGTTCTAAGCACAAACAAGTTGAAGGATGAAATTGAAGTGTTTTATTGTGACTATGGAAACAATGAAGTGGTTTCATTGAAAGATTTTAAGCATTTGAACGCGCAGTTTTGGGAGTTGCCACCACTAGCAGTTCCTGCAAAATTCCATGGTATGGTTTTATGGTTATCATGATTTTGATGATGTATTTTATCGTTATTATTCCTATATTTTAATGGTATTTTGAAGAAATATGGGAATATGAAAGTATCATTGATGAAAGTTGATATTTTAAGATTGAGGACATTGTTCTTCTGAATGTTTTATTTCTTTTATATTGTGCTTATTTCGTCTATAGAGTGATGACCCTATTTTGTGGGTTTTATGTGCAGGTCATTACCATACTTTATTAAAAACTTTTTTATT
The DNA here is from genome assembly GCA_036873815.1 of Phacellophora camtschatica. Taxonomy (NCBI): domain Eukaryota; kingdom Metazoa; phylum Cnidaria; class Scyphozoa; order Semaeostomeae; family Ulmaridae; genus Phacellophora; species Phacellophora camtschatica. The sequence continues at coordinate 8,235 of JAYJMH010041641.1, read as the reverse complement.
TCTCAGGTGTGAAAATTCCAACCAATCACGACGAGGAAAAACTGAAGAGTGGTGTATTGCAGCTAACCAGATTTTGCATTGGTAAGGTTTTGGTGGCTGATGTTGTCAAAGAAAACACGAAATCAGAGGTAATTGGTTATTTTTACGGAAAAAACAAAATATATTTTACTTTAGCATTAGGTGATAATTTGAAATCATATGAATGTAATTGTAGCATAGTATATAACTGTAATTGTGTTATACGACGACAAATGTATGTAAAACTTTTGTCTGATATGACTGTAATTATATTGTATGACTGTAATTGTATATGACTTCTATGGCCCATTGATAAACACATACTACATTTCCCATTAATTTCAGAAGATTTATCTTACGTACAGAGTTGGTGTGTTTTCAGTTTTGGTGTGGTGTGGCTCAAATAGGATTTACTTGCTCCTTAATAATAAATGTGGGCGTTAATCTGGGGTTTTAACTTTATTCAGGAGTATGCCATCAAGATATTACTTAATTTGAAAGAATTTATTATTGCACATTAACTGAGTATTTACATACGTTTTTTGGTTGTATGCACGATTCTTTTATGAGTAACTCAGAATTTTGGGTAGTAGTACTGAAAGTTTTAATTTTCAGCCAAAACGCGAAACTCAAGTTGCTTAAATGGCTGCTCAGACGTTTAGCACCGGGCTTTAATGTTAATTGAAAATAGTACCGCTGCCCGGTAGTACCGGTTGGGTAATTGTAAACGGTATGATTGAAAATGGTACTGAGCTTAAACAGTCCCTTTCATGGTCACAGCACCAAACTACAAAAGCACGAGAGCTTGCTCCTATTGCAATTTATGAAAAATTGCTTACTTGTCTCTTGTTAGTTGCTTACTTCTACCATATCCATATCTTTTCTCAGAAGTGGGGTTGCTAATTTTCTAGATGAATTTCAGTGTAGTTGTTTATAGAGCAGTTACTTTTAAAAGAACGATCATGTGTTTCTGATCACTTTCACCTTGAGACACTTTCTGATTATTTTAGTTTAATAGTTTTTTTAATTATTTTAGTAATTTCTAAGCTGTCTTAAATTTATTGTTTTCAGCCTTACATAATTGAATTAAAAAACGTGAAGTTACAAAACATGTCGTCGAGTTGTTTGGAGGATGTGATGGTGAAGCTTGAGTATTTGATGAGACAGGATCTTCCAGAGAAAATTCAAAAGAGCGATTTTGACAAGAAAGACGAGGCGGAATCAAAGAATGAAGCGATTGTTGAGGATGGAGCAAATGGAAAGGTATCGTTGGAGACAGTGATTGATACTATGAATGACTGGGACCTCGTTAAAAATGGAAGAAACGAAGGTGAGCAAATTGGAGATCAAAATGAGAGACCAGAAGATGTCACGATTGTGGCAGGAATGGAAAAGGAAAATTGCATCATCATAGAAGAAGATGATGTTTCTGAGAAAGTAACTTCAAAGTTTCAAACACTGAGGGAGGCATGCTCATTAACCAGTACAGAGATGGAAAAACTCAGAAAATGCTTGGCTCTATTTCCGTTTTCGCCAAACGATGTCATCAAAATTATCATCCTTAACGTAAGTAATTTTAAAATTTTTTGTCAGTTGTGATTTATTTGCCATTCATAAACAGATTAAATTATAATTTATGCTAAAATATCGTGGACCCTTTATTCTAATCAATTTCCCTGATGAAAACATTAAGTTTTATGTTGTTTGGCAATGGATAATATTAGAGACATTAACCCTTTCTAGTCCGGATTTATTTCTGCTAAACAGACAAATCTTAAGCAAGTTTTATTTTGCCGGGGGTATAGCACATGCAAACAAACTTAACTTATATGATAAACTTGCCTTGAAATATTTGGAATCACTGTAAATATCTACCCGCATTTACCTCCTGAAAATATGTCGTTTTACGTTGTTTATCAATGGGCCATATGATTATTCCAGGGGTAAAAGGGTTGAGCAACGATGACTTTAGTGTCAACGAGAACGTTGTATCGTTTTGCTTTCGATGGTTTATTTCAAAAGGCTAAACTAAAACCGTGCAAATTCCCAAAGGTCTTGAAATTGTCTTTCAGAATTTCCATCGCCACAACTGTGTGTTTTTAGTTTTCAACACAACGTAATAGCCGTTCCCAGTAAAACTAGTTCACTATATCAGAAGTTTCACCACTTACCGAATAAATAATATATTAACTTGTTAACATGGAAAAAGTAAGAAAAATGGCTATCCAAGCAAATGGGAAATGGGCTTTATTTTGGCGATTTAGCATGTCGTTTCAGCTGACTTTGCCGTTTAAAGATTTTTGTTACATTTACCTCCTGAAAACATGACGTTCTACGTTCTTGTCAATGGGTAATATGACTCTTTCAGGGGGTTGAGGGGTTGAAGATTTATGTTCGCATTTGCTTCCTGAAAATTTAACTTTTTATGTTATTTATCAATGTGTCATATGACTTTTCCAGGGAGTGACAGGGTTTACAGTAGTACAATTGGGTTGAGATGAGTTAATCATGCATTTTTTTAAGGTTGACTCACCGACTCTGTTCTATTTCAAACTGCCTGGCTCAGATGTTCAGCTCAATGAAATTGAAAGACTTTTATCATCGAGTGTTATTGAGGTGAATATTATTTTCCTTTGAAATTTTTAAAAGAATGCAATAAATTTTGCACAATGCAATAAATGTTAGTATCATGTGGAGATAGTCAAGTATAAGCAATAATATATTATTTTGACATATGAAAACTATATCATCCGTGAATACAACATTTACTGAACTTATCGGGCCTAGCCCTTCATCAGCAGTAGACAATCCTTTTCAGTTATGCTTTTCATAGTAATGTTTTCAGATCAGTACAAGTACAGATAATAAGAACTAATTCAATACCATAGAGTAATTTTCTTGTTGACAAAATTTCATGATCTTTCAGTTCTATGCCTAAACGTCGTGAAATTTTATCAACGAGAAAATTGCTCCAGGATTTTGAATTTGTTTTTATTCACTGATTCATACCACGCGTCAACAAGATATTTTTGAAATACAAGTAAATCTCGATTAAATTTAACAAGGTTTTTATTATAAGAAACTTTTTATGAAAAAAACTCCCTGGTGAAACCCATAAAAATTTAGGAAACTTTTACTAGTGAATGAAAAATTGATAGGAAACTTTTAGTGAAGATTACATAATGCTTAATGATTTTAATGGAGTGGACATGATGTTAGATGATTGATTCAGTGAAGAGTTTTCCTGTACAATATATACTCAGTTTTTGTAATGTTTTTGTTGAAAAAAAGAATGCATAGTAGAAAAAATGGATTTTTTACGTATATATATATATACAATTAAGAAACTTTTAAGAAGCTTTCACTAGTGAAAACTGGTCCAAAATGGTCCAAAATGGTCCAGAAGGGTCCGAAATGGTCCAAAATTAAGAAACTTTCACTAGTGGAGCCTTAAACAGGTTTCTTATTAAAAAAATGTATAGGCGAGAGATTAGATATAACAAATTAGCAAACATTACGACTCAAGAAAACAAAGCTCATGTATATATAGTTTGGCTCGTTAAAATGTTTCTGCATTTAATGGTTTTCAAACATTTTTTAGGTTCGAGCGGAGCCTACAGTTGGAAGCAAAGTGTGTTTGAAAGAAGAAACGGGAAATACGAGAGTTAAGGTGGTTGACTTAGCTCTTAATTTTATGTCCAGTAAAAAGGTGAGTTTCAATCTTGAAGGCCTTACTACGCAATTAACTTGTTTGGGAAAGTTTAAACCAAGGAGTTTCGCTTTAAACTTCTAAACGAATTTCGGGACACAGCAAAAGGTACATTGTTTAACTTATACCGCAGATTTATAATGATCATGAATCTCTAGTTTACTTACGTTCTTAGATTGGATGTCACTTGGATTTGATCGACTCACAATTAAACATATGCAAAACCTGGACTGCAGATTTTGGCTTCAAATTGTAGGCGTAAATAGTTTTCTGAATGAGAAGCCTTCGCTTGAAGTTGAGGTCAAGTTCCTTAGAGTTCCTTAGAGTCAAAGTTCCTATATTGTTTCGTCATGAATCGTATCTTGATATTGTTTGCCGTGATACCCCACGCCACAATGTCCGCTTTCTAACTGCTGTTGGTGTAAAAATCTTATTCATATAATAAAAATAAGAATATTCTTGTTGTAATAAGAATTTAATATTTTAAAGTTCCTTGGTTTGATATTTTTGATTCTGAGCCAGGGCTGTTCCGCGTGAGTTCCTTAACTTTTTAAGAATCTCATCCTCAAGTTGCTTACACACGAATTCCTTATAAAAAACGTCTTTTTAGGTGTGGGCTTATTCGAGGGGGCTTATTAAAACCTGATGGGTAGCTACGCAGAAAAAATACTAAAATGCATATATAAGTACAAAATTTTCTTAATAAAATGTAAAATAACATGCTATAATGCAATTAAAATTTAGGGGTGATGGCTTATTCGAGGATTAGGGCTTATTAATAATTACCAGCTCTCTGGTGGTGGTTTAATCGAGGGGGGGGGGCTAATTCAAGGATTTACGGTATCTGTCAGTATTATTAGTGCCTATTGACAGAAGTGACGGCCAAGATCTTCGGTCCAAGAACCAAGAATTTTCTAGAATTGTGTAAATCTAATCGTAATTAAATTTTTTTAAATTTATGTTTTTGTTTTATTTCAAATTTTTGAAATGAGAATAATTTTTATGTTTGCAAAGGTTTTAGTCCTTGACGTTGATACAGCCAAGAAAAGTTGGGCAAAAGCTGAAGACCTCTATGTGTTAAGCCAAGAGTTAAAAAATTTTCCAGAGGTGGCATCTTGTGCTGGATTGGCTGGAATCGAAGCAAGACATCGTATTACAAGTACAACATCCATGCTTAAGGATTTCATTAAGAAGGTAAGAATGAAATTACAAAACTTTCAGGTTACATCCAATTAGGCTAAGATGCTGTTTATATGAAGGCCATATCTCGCCCTCTTTGCCGAGATTTCGCCTGATCCTAAATAAAAGTATTTTTTCTTTTATATGAAGGAAGAGCCAAGTATTCTTTATCTCGCTTGGGAGGGCTGAACATATTTTATATGGACACACTCAATGGGCTGAAACACTCAATTGACAACTTTTTGATGTGCATGCATCTTCCCCGTCGTAGCGCATGCAATTCGAGGATTTATGGTACTCCTAAAGTACCCATAATTATCGACGATTTTTTTCCTTTTAACAGGAATGTTTTGCGCAAATCATCCATGAAGACAAGAATGGCAAAATATTTGCGGAAGTCTTCGACATTAATCGTTTCAAAAGCATCAACAAAACTGCAGTGGAAAACGGATTTGCAAAAGTCGTAGTCGGTGGCAGTTTTGGGATTCCAAAGGATTTCTATTTGGGAGCAGAACAAAGTACGTAACATCTAATTTTTTTAGAGCTACCGTATAAAGTTACATTTAGCTGTCTATCTTTTAATCTGCCCTCTAAAATGAGTCCTCTTTTTCTGGCCTAATTTTTAGAAAAAACCTACAAGCGATGCAACGTGTAGAACAAACACACTGCTTAAATTGTTTCAACTATTGGAAATCATGGATTTAATCTCAATATGCTAGATTTTCTGTTTCATATGTAACTGACTCTTGAGTTTTTAATGAATTTTCAACTTCTTTAAAAACCCTCGATACTGACATTATGCAGCGAATTTTCTGGCTACAACTATACATTTTCGAATATTTATGAAAATTTAGAAATAAGCCCCCTCTCTAATAAGCTTCCATTATTTCTAAGTCCTCCTCAATAAACTCAAATTCTAAACAACTTTTAAGGTTGTGGAGGAGCGCTTGATAGAAATATTACGGTATATTTTAAGCTTTGTCCCAGACTTGCTATGCTCCAAGTTTGTGCTCACAGCTCTCATTTATACCAAAAGCTTAGTTTTCTTGCTTATAGCTTTTTTTATTCGTTGTTATCGAAATTGTTTTTGTTTTTCACAGATAAGGCCAAAACATTTCCAAAAAGCAAAGGAGTCGTCTCACCGGATGGCGTTTTCAAGAAGGGAGCATCTTCTGTTGCAAAAGGTTCAAAATCCAAAAAAAAACCGAAACGGGAAAGGAATGGAACGAAAAGTCGAACTTTCGGCAAAGCCTTTAGAAGACAGGCGTTTTCTGACTCCAGTGACGCGGAGATACCAGCCGCGCGGTTAAAGTTCAACCGCTTGAGTGTAAGCTCGGACTCTTCGCTCGGTGAAGGTACAACTGACTTGAACTGCGATCAAACTCCTGGACCAATCACTCCTGGGAAGTTTGGGGAGAAGAATAGCTTTAGTTATGATTTAGGTCGATCGACAATTTGTGGAATTGAAGAAAATTGGGATGATCATGATGAGACAGGAGAGAACATTCCTTCGAATATAAATGACTTTTCTAAATTGTCTTCACGTGTTACGGTCTCTGGCGTAAAAGAACCTTCAAGCTATCTAAATAGACCTCACACTCCACCTCTTCCAGAAAATGATGTCCCAATGCAAAACAATAAAATAATTGAACAAACAATTCCAAATCAATCCTTTCGCTCAGCCAAACAAACGAAAACAGCGAGCAATGGCGTTGACAATTTTGTGGAATGTCGGACAAATAATACTGTTAGTGAAGACAGTATTGCTATTCAGGTTGAAAAATTGGAATCTGAGAAAATGAGACTGCAAAAATGTATTGATACGATAAAAGTTACGTTAAATTCGCCTGCAGATAAAATTCAGCAACGGGGGAAACGGTTGCAACTTTATGTCAGGTAGGATGTTAGAATTCTTGATATTTTTAATCTAAGGATCTTAATAGATTTTTCACGTTAAGGCCGCCATGGTTAACTTTACCTTGTCTTTTTGAAAAAAATTAGGCACTTTCGAAAAAGTGACCAATTTTTTGGCCTAAGACCTTTGTTTAGAGTAAGAAGGTAGAAAGAAGTAGATTGGAAATGTAGACCGCATTTTTTTGATTAAGCTCCAAGGTGCGCTTAATTATCCTTTGAAACGCCATGGCTATTTGATATGTGCTCTGCATGTTATGACGTATTCTTCCTCTTTAAGTCTTCCGGGACTCCACGTGATTATTTTTGTACTTTGAAATGTGTAATGATTATTTTGAAATAAGTAGTGAGTATTTTGAAGTGGGTGTAGTGACAATTGTGAGCCACGCTATTTTGGGGTTAAGAGCAAACTGCTCTTGATGCAGTGCAGAAGAGGCTCATTATGTTATGAAAGGAATATGTTATGCTTATCAAGGAAAGTTGAAGTTGGGGAATGGGCAATAGAGACTTTGTTGGCATGCAGCAATTTGGCCGTAAGAGAGTTCTATTTGCGTTATGTCAGAAATTTGCATAAAAAGCACGTGATAACAGGGAATGGTTTGAAGGCAGTAAAGTTTCTAAAAATGGGTACGACTTTTAGCAAAAATGCTTTAGTTTTGGGTTAGAGATTATAGATTTCCCTTAATGTATGGAGATTTGTAATGAAATAAAACATTTAAATTGGATATTTGAACATTAAAGAAGGTTGGGTTTATGAAATCTGAGCGCCACACTCCCGCCGGAACGTGGTACAATCGGGAATTTAATTCAAAATTCGGCCAAGAGTACCCTGGGTTCTAGACAAATAGTGGCGCGACAGTGTTTAGTTTAAAAAACTCTTGAATACAGATTGTGGCGTTGGGCTAAAGGCCGGCTGGATGACACATTTAACACCCTTTTTCACGCGATTCTACCCGTTTTCAAACATTTGTGGGGTGGGGTAGGAGTGTACGTTGTTTTTCGTAACTTTTTTGTATTGTGTCGTATATGTAAACAACCCCATATTTTTTATTTTGCAGGAAAATTCCTTCAAAGACAAGGCTGTCAGAACTCATTACAAAGCTGGAACATCTTAAGAAATAGTCGCTTTGGTTGGAGTTTTTCTAGGATTTAGTGTTGCGTTGAAGTTGAAGGTATCAAAACAAGGCGTAACAGAGGATTTCGCTGAATTGCGAAGGACAACGTGACAATGTGATGCGAAAACAAAGCTTTAGACACGTAATAAAACAACGCTGATGAAACTTTGCCTTTAGCTGTGCTTGTCTCAGTGGCTTGCACTTGGGAGACGTTTGTTCTTTGTTCACGTGACATTAGTCTTCTGAAATTGCAGATATTTTCAAATTAGTTCATTTGACCACACTATACATACGTTGAAAAAG